>JAOTJB010000208.1:21276147-21287229 GCA_027123815.1 Erythroxylum minutifolium
TATCTTGATTTTGGTTACAAATCATTATATTTTGATCTAAATGTGAGATAAAATGAGGGGAAATGGTGTGAGTATTATATGAATGTTAATTGAATTATTTTGTGAATTTTGCATGAAGGTTGAAGGGAAGTTTGAAAAGAAGAAAATAAAGAAAGGTGGTGACTAAAGGTGTCACCACTGTGACATGCTTAGTCTACCATGACTAAGCTTATCACCACTATGACATGTTAAGTCATGATGGTGACTTAACTTGTCTCCACTGTGACAAGTTAGTAACAGTGGTGACTAAGCAAGTCACCACCGTGACTATAGTTGCACGGAGGTGACAAAGGTGGTCACACCCGTGACCACCTCATGCACTCCCATGACCTATTTTCTTTAATTGATCAACTTGTTACGTGTCATCTTCAGGAGGGAAAGCTTGAAAACCTAGACCTAAAGCAGATTACAAATAAAAAGAGTAAGGGAGGTGGCGGCATACTACACTATCTTTCATTCACTCTTCATTCTCTACATAGACAGAGACACTTGAAAACAAAGAGGGATAGAGAGAAAGAAGGGAAGACAAGGAGAGAAACAGAGAGAGTCAGCTAAGAAGAAGAGCAACAAAGGTAAAGGTAGTAAGAGCATTCAGTTGCATTGGTGAACATCAACCAGAAGCAGAAGGAGAAAGCTAATGCAGAAGGATTGAGGGTTGCAGGAGACCACTGCAACTCATTCGTATGACAACCTTTGTTTTCTAAAGTTATATTGTATTGATATAATAATTAACATATTCTTTTCTAAAGTTATATTGTATTGATATAATAAGAAATATAAAAAAAACTCCTCTTCAGTTATGAACAACCATTACTATACATTTCATCTAATCTAGTACATATTGGTTAATGCCTTCTCTAAAAGCACAAGGGTACATCTAATTAGGCAATTACCATCTCTATATGAATAATTTAACCTAATTAAATGTATTAAACATAGTTAATCTATTTGGTTATCCCAATAGCCCATGATAATTTTGTTATCTAGCATTAAAGTGTTTATTCTCCTATTACATATATTCTACTTCATCTTTTAGTCTTTCATACAGTCCATAAGATTGAAACTATAATGATCATACATAAAATTGACAATTAAGAATAAAGAGAATACTTTCGACAAAAAAATCATGCATTAATAACTGAAATCTCCATTACAAGTTTCATACCTAACTATAACTAAGGTTTCTACACTAAATATAAGGAAACAAAAAGATAAATAAATCATTCTAAATATAAAGGAAAGAATAAAAGAAAAGATTAAGAAAAATTATTTTTGGCTCCTCCAATCTTGCTTCAAATCCTCCTCTAATGCCAAAAAAGACTTAAATTATGAGAACAAAAGCAAGGTTTCTATCAAAAACCTTCCAAAAGTCCCTAAGGTTAACCTTAATTTAAGTATTTATAATTAAGGTTACAAAAATAGAGTTCTAGACATGACATCATAAATTGTGAATAGGGATTGACATAGGATCAAAATTTACACTAGTGCCCAGTTTTGTTTTATAAATTCTATGTATGAAAAATTAGTATGTAACCAATGTTTGACACTGAGCTATAACTGGTGCTGATTTTATTACATAACTTTTTTTAAGAGTATGAAAAGTATAATGTAGTCACCTACACTCCTTTGATGCCAATTTTTCTATATTTCTTAACCACTATATATTTTGTGAAAGATAAGACTCATCTTTTTGGCAAGTCTAGTTCTTTCTTTGTCTTTTATCACTAACTTCTCCATTTCTTAACATCTTCGAGCTAGAATTAACTTCTAATGTTTTCTAGAAAGTTGTTGTCCATTTTCTTATCTCTTAAATGACTTCAAGATCTCTTCAATCATGCTTTAAATCCTCTTTTAATGCAAAGAAAGACTAAGACCATAAAAAAGCAAGGTGGCTATCAAACACCTTCTAAAATTACCCTAATTCAAACCTAATATACGTATTTATTGTTAGGGTTACAAAAATAGAGTACTAGACTAATTGAAATTGAGAAATAACACATCCTCATAAATTATACATAAGAATTGTTATCAAACCAGCATCCACACTGACATTAATTTTGTTATAGAACTTTTATGTATTGCAAATTATAGTGTAACTAAATCCTAATTGTAATTGGCATTAGTTTTATGCTATAACTTTATTCAAAAAAGCATGACACTGGTCATCTACACCATTTTAATGATATTTTTGTTATCTTTCTCAATCACTTTGAAGTAAAAGACAAACTCTTATCTACATGGCAAGTTTTGTGCTTGTTATGCCTTTTTCACTAGCTTCTTTATTTATTGACATATTCAAGCTAGAATTAACTTTCGATTTCTTCTATAAAGTTGCTATCCTATTCATATATATTAAATGAATCTATAATGTCTTCGACTAGACTAATATGGAGAAATGTATACTCAATTTCGTGTTTTCTCCTCAAGATCATCACTTATAAGACAGTAAAACTAAATATAGGAAAACATCATATAATATATACAAAAAATTATATAAAAGTGTCAAATACCAAGGATTTTAATCCTAAATAACATGTAAAATATGCACTGTCAAATTTCCCTACACTTAACTCATTACTTGTCCTCAAGCAATCAATAACGAATATACCCTTACCATTAACTTAGACTAAACTCACTAAAATAAAATAATTTCACTTTCATAGATGTACAGTGACATTTAGTATGCCACAAGCTATTAAACCCCTAAGTTTACGTAGTAGAGGAGTTATAGTATCTTAAAGGAATACTTAAATGTTATACACAAACATCGACCTAACTCATTAGTTAGCTTCATAGTCTTTTTTTGAAAATTAAATAAAATTTCATTAAAATGAATAAAAAAGTGTTTGTACAAATAACCCCTTGGATAGCCAAAACTACATACCCCTTCCTATTTAGTAATTGCATTAACATCTAGATAAGACTTAAAAAGGCTCCTTTTTGTGTTTAACTTACCAGAGGAGAGGATGGATTGTGACTCACACTCGAATATTCCTCTAACTCCTTATCATGTTCTATAACAAACCTAGCTTTATCTAAGTGCTACTTTTCTATAAGCTCTATCGCTGGGTAGGTAAATCAGTTCTTAACCAAATCACCTTTATCTTTTTCAATTATAAGCCCTATCTATACATATCTTGCAATCTATTGTTAATTAATAAAGATTTAGAATCTAGGGCTATCTGATCTTCTAATCCAAATCAAGTTAAAAATTCCATCAAAACCTTTTAATGAGAGGATATCTTCAAGTCCATACCTTGGGATTAAATGATCTCCCTCACCTAGTTCATCAATCTATTAGCTAATTGATGATCTGAATTGACATCACTTGCTATATGTAAGTCATTATGAATTATGTGGTTGCACTCTCCCTAAGTTGTTTAGAAGGTGCAGATGAATACTATTTTCTATAGAAATTTATATTGTTTTCTTTACTCAATAAAGGTCACAACCCACTCAACAAGGTCCTCAATATTATTAGGATTTCCAGAAACTCTAATCAAGTGTTTGAATCTATGCAAGTCCACTTTAGAGTACTGGTAATTACAAAAAAGGTGTCCACAGACTTTGAAGGTAATTGACATAGGGAATATAAGGGGTCTGAACTCCCATAGCATATGTCCTTTTTTTCATTCTTCTCATAGCTAGAAGCCAACAAATGAAAGAAGCTTTTGACAGTATAGGTTTCTCCTATAGCAGTTTATTCCATTTAACTAAGGGAGCATAAATTCTTAGACATTGCAGGGTTAAGGAATTAGAAAATTTTCTAGTATTATTCCCAATCCATCTAATTTCATCCTTAACATGGCTTTTTGGGTTATATGTAGGAAGTATTTAAGCTAAGAGGGAAGACCTATGAAATTGCAATTCTAGTCATTTTTAAAAATGTTGGAACTAACTCTAGCCTGAATGGAGAGTCTAATTTAGAGGTTCAGAAATTCAACTCTAGCATAAAAGGGGCTTAGAGTTTTCTAATTTTCAAACCATATCCAAGTCCCCCACCATTACCAATTTTTATCTAAAGCAGAAATTATATTTAAGTCCCTTAGCCTCAGGATTTGTTTCATATCATAGGAGCAGTCTCTACTAATTCTAGCTGCCAGAGTTAACATTTTGAGATAATACTCATTGTTTAATTTACACCGTAGTGACCACTTATCTATTAGAATTTTCCATATTTTTTAGCTAATAAAACGTTTTGTATCACCTATATGGAGGTCAGTCTAAGCCCTCCTTCTTCCTTGGGTAGGCATAAAGTATCCCATTTTACGTTCGCTTTTCTTAAAGTGTTGGCTATATCGGACTAGAGGAAATTCTTAATACATCTCTCTATTTCTTTAATCAGTTTCCTAGGCATGTATAAAAGGGATGACCAGTGCACATTTAGATTACTAAGTACTGAGGATATAAGTTGGAGTCTCTCAATTGAATAGAGGAATCTATATTTTCACCTATTTATATTTCTCGTTGAATATGTCTATAAGAAGGGCATAATTTACAAATTTAAGCTTTCTTGTGGTGATTGCGACACTTAAATACCTAAAGGGGGAGGGCGGAATGTTTAGCAACTCCAGCAAATTCCATAAAAGAGTATGCCATCATGTGCAGATGCTAAATGAGTGATTCTCAAAGCCTTAATGTTGTGATAATTTTAAATCTCACATCTTGGGCAGTGAAGAGATTGATCGTTCTTGATAGGAATTTTATTACTAGAGTGAATATCTAGGGGACAAAGGATCCACTTGTTCAGTTCCTATATGGCTTTTGAATGTTGATGTAAATGTTTGGATCTTTTTTAACCTTTTGCCAAAAACATTAATGAAACAAACATTAGGGCTTTGAAGTTTACTTATATGGTCAACTATCGAACACTTTTTTATTGAAACATACTCTCTACTAGTTAGGGGTAAGAATAATAAGACTAAGAAAACGAAAGAGCTAGGGATAGAATAATGAGTTGACTCATAATAAGCAATTCTTTATAAGTCTTTTAATTGGATTTGATCCCTAAGTGGAGCTAATTATTAAAAAAAATATGTAATTATTGTACGCACCATTGCTCTTGAAGTAATGTTTTAACTATTACCTAACCATAAATGGCTTCCCATCTGTATCTTCAACTTTAGTGGCATCATAATGTTGCTCTTCCATTACAACGAACATCCCAAAGCGTTTAGACTTAAATTTTTTTGAAAAAATTTAAAATAACAAGTAAAAAGTAAAACCTTTTATCCCACTTGTAATTCCCTCATTAAGAAATTTTTATTATGGAATACCTTGGTTCAATCCTTGTAAATTCAAAAATTTTCTGAAAAATCTCTTTAGAACTCATCTAACTCATTTAATTGGAGTAATATCTTCTCACTGGTTAACTTAAAGTCATAGTTGAATTTCTTGATAACCTACAAAGCCTCAATTTCAATAGAAAGGTGACAAGACTAACCAAATATAGGTCCAAGGGCGTATTGAAACTTGTTTTATAAGCCAAAGAGCATCATCAAGTTCCAATCCCCAAATTATACTAATTTATTAACTGTTTTCTCAAATTTTCACTTATGCTCTTTGTTAGATGCCTTCATTGTACCACTTGTATAAGGACAAAAAGTGGCTGAAGTTTTGAAAACATATCCATTCTTCTTTAAAAGTGACCTGGACTTATAGTTTTGTAACATAAAAACATTGTTACTAATGATAATTAAAGGTACATCAAAATAAGAGAAGATGTTCCTTTTCAAGAATTTCATTATGCTAGGACCAATTTTATTAGGCAAAGCTACTTCCTCTACTCATTTTAAAACATAATTGACTACCACAAGGATGTAGGTATTGCTATATGAAGATGGATTTGTTCTCATAAAATCTATTCTCTGTATGTCAAAAATAGCTCTACTTTTATAACCACATTATGAGATATATCTATCGTATACCATTTATTTCCTATTCCCTAGCTTCAATTTCATGTCAACAAAAAACTATTGGAATCTTCAAATAATGTAGGATAACAAAACTCATATTGCAAGACTTTAGCAATGGTATTATCAACACCATAATGTTCACTATAAGCGAATAAGTGACACTAATGTGAAATATGTCTCATCTCCTCTTTAGGTACATATATATAATCCCGTCAAAACATCATCAAAATATAAAAGGATCTTCCTAGCTGTAAAATTTAACTTCACAAAAAATTTTCTCCCTCTGGTGGGAGAGGACGTTTGTTGGGACAATTCTTGAAAAAAAATCTCAAAATTAACAAACTAAGGGGCTTCATTATGATGAACAACTTAAAGCTTCTCATTGGTAAATTAGTCATTTTTAGGTTCCTCAGCTATCTGCTACTAAATTCTTCGATCCTTACTTATCTTAAATTTTTAAGTCAAATTTTTGTTAAAAAAAGAATCGAACGAATTAGCCTTAGCTTAAAATCAGTTAAAATAATAGATATTTTAGTGTTGAGTGATCAGTATAGATGATCATTTTGGAACCAAAAAGATAAGATCTAAACGTCTAAAAAACAAACACAAAATTTAGAAGTTCTTTTTCAATGGTAGCATAATTAGTCTGTACTTCATTAGGAACTTATCAGTGGGACTTCCACTGGGATGATGATGATGAGTTATTAATAACTTTACTAGAATAATATATAACATGAAGTTTCTTATCCTTTTTTTGGCTTAAGATAGTCCCCACCATATATCAACTTAAAGGGTAGGTTCAAGTTAGGTACAACTGTAATAGGAGTCTAAGTTATCTCTTTCTTCATCCTATTAAAAAGAAATAAAACATTCATTATTAAATTCAAAATGATTATCTCTTTGTAATCAGTGACACAAAGGTTGAGTTACTTTATAAAATTCATTTTTAAAACTTCGATGAAATTTAACATGTCTAAGGAAACTCCTAACATAGACTAAATTCAGGGGGCTGATAATCTTTCTATAACTTTCACTTTAGCTCGGTCCATTTTAATCCTTTGTTTAAAAGTCCCATGTCCCAACACAATTGCTTCTTTACAACGAAATGACATTTTGTTCTAATTAAGTACCAAATTGATGTCTTCATTTCATTGCAATACGTTCTTTAGATTAACCAAACAAACATAAAAGAAGAACTAAAAATTGAAAAGTCATATATGAATACCCTTATTGATTTCTCCATCATGTCGAAGAAAAAAACCATCCTGTAATTTGATAAAGTTACAGAAACATTGCATAATCTAAAGGGCATCCTTTAATAAGCTAAAGTGCCATAAGGATATATAAAAGTTACCTTCTCTTGATCCTTTAATGTGATTGGAATTTAATTATATCATGAGTATCCATTAAGAAAGAAGTAAAATTCATGCTCTAGCGATCTTTACAACATCTAATCAATGAACAATAAATGAAAGTGATCCCTTAGAATGGAAAAATTAAACTTCCTATAATTAATTCATGCCCTCCACTAAGATCAACTCATTTTTCTCATTAGTCACCATAATCATGCCTCCTTTCTTTGGTATACGGTACATAGGACTCACCTAAGAACTATCAAAAATAGGGTATAAGATTCATATATCCTGGAGTTTACTTACTTTAAAGTACACAAATTCTTTCATATTTAAATTAAGTCATTATTGATTATCTAAACTAAGTTTATGGCTATCCTCCGTAAGGATTTGATTGGAACATAAAGATGGATGAATCCCACAAATGTCGAAGATGGTCCAAGCAATTGCCATCTTGTTCTCTCTAATAATCCTAAGGAACTTATTTTCTTACATAGAACTCAAAAAAGAAGAAATTAACAAGATATGCATTATGTAAATGATGAGGTAGTTGTTTTAGTTCAAGTGTAGGTGAATTTTATGTAGATGGTAGGGTTAGGCTTTCCTTCTGCTAAATCTTTAAAAGGAGTTTTAAAAAAAAACCCAAGAACCATAGTCCTCCACTTCCAAGATAAAAGTATAATCCATAATATTAGACACCTCCTCCTTTTTATCAACTCCTAAAGTTAAACATGTGCTCAAAAGGCTGCATATGTAACTTTAGGTAAGGTAACATGCACAATAAAATCAATAATATTAATCATTTGACATATATTGTTAATGGTAGGCCCTTTCAAATCTTTGAATATAGTGCACTCCTCCTTTTTTCCCTACCTTTAGTGTCAACTTACCCCTAAATATATAAATTATTGCCCCTCTAGTAGCCAAAATTGGTCTCTATAGGATAATGAAGACTTGAATGCTGTATTTTATATCCATAATTAAAAACCTAATAGGAAAGATGAATTATTTTTAACAAACAAGTCTTACACTACCTTAATTAGATATCTAATGGAGTTATTCAATAGGTTAAGTGATACAATAGTAGGTTTTGTTCTCTAATTCCAAGCTTCCTAAAAAGAGAGAAAGGCATTATATTAATAATAGAGCCTAAAACAAATAAATAATTATAATCATCAAAAGCACCAAAATGACAAGAAATCATATAATTCCCTAGATTCTTTAACTTCAAGATAACTTGTTTTACAAGATAGCACTACAGTCCTTAGTTAAAGGCATTATATCATACTCTTTAGGTATTTTTTATAGACATTTTCCTTTAAAAACTTCACATAAGATGATATTTAAGCTAATGCTACGGTGATGGTTATATTAATATGAAACTTCTTAAAATCTCTAGGAACTTCTCAAAGTTATTTTCATTTTTCTTCTTCTTTAACATTTTAGGGAACATAATGGATGGAACATAAGGTTTGATGGAGAGCTTGAGTATCTATTTGAAACTAATGCTAGTTAAACATGACACTAATGTCAATTTTCTTCTATCCCGATTGTCCTCCAGCTCTAGATCAATACAGTATTGGATGTATATGTGACTGGTACTGATTTGATTATGTTTCCTCAAGTTGCTTCCTCTTCCTCAGATTTTCCTAATTGTTGCATTTTCTTCTTTCTGTTAGCATTAATGTCAAGTTTTTTACCACTAATTAATCTGATGGCATACACTTGATATATAAGGTTTTCCTCATTTCTACTAGAAGGTTATCCTTGACCGCTTTCACTCCCTATCTTAGAATTATATAATTTTTCTAATTTTGCATCCAAAGAAGACATAAACTACTTGAAAATCTCTTATATAGCATTGCCCTATGATGGTGATAATTAAAGAAACTGATTTCTTTATTAGAACCTAGGTGGTCCCTTAAGTATGCTTACTCTAGCTCTTTGCTCTTTCTACAAAGGACTTGAATGATTCCTCCACCCTGAACTATATGTGTGGTAATGGGGTCATTCATTACTTTCTTTTCTCCGTAGTTAGCTATGACATTTACTTCTTCATAGTAGTTTAAGGTTAGCTTAACATTCATCTATACATAGGGTGGATGCCTATATATGCCACAATGATTACTCGCCTCCTTATTACCTATGTCTTGATTCAAAAACATCTTTAATAGGCCCCTTTCCTGATGATTAGGCAACCTACCCGACACCCCATGAAAACCCTCCAGTCGATATCCTATCTAACTGGAAAGTTCCCTTAGAGCTAGGCCTTTTCCATTTTCTTCAAAATATTTTAAATTCCATATAAAGAAAAGAAAAAGGAATCTTCATTAAAAATTTTGGCATTATAACAATTGTTATTTAATAAAACAAAAAATTTTTGGTACCTGAAAAACAATTCAAAACACTTATAGCCACTTTTTCCTTTTGGTGAACACAAATCCTAGGTCAAGATTTTTTCAATTTCTACTCCAAATTTACCAAAATTTGCACCTTTCTTCTTCCTCTTCTCCTTAAATGAATGCTTTCTCTTTCTCTCTTCTTTTCTCTCTTTCTTTTTGGTTCTCACGAATCCTCCTTTCAAATGAACCAAAAATTTTTCTTCTTTTGGCTTTTTATACTACTTTAATACTTTACACATGTCATTTTCTTGTTAAACATCTTAAAATCATCATGTAATTTAGTGTTTCTTAAACCATATGGAGTCTTGTCATTTTTCAATAAATGTGTCATTTAAAATTTATTAATTAACTTCATTTATATAAAAAGACCAATTCATCCTTTCATGGATTACTACACCTATAAACCAGATTAAATCCTGAAAATATTCCACAGCCATCTCACCACCAAATTGACCATAGGATACTTTAATTAGGATCAATACTTAGTAATTAGATGCCTCAAAAATTTTGAATGGGTTTAAAATCATTAATACCCATTATTTTCCAAAAAGGGCATTTTTGTCCTAAATTTATGAAATTCCCGAATTCATTCGATTGGACTTGTTTTCGATCCATTTCAACGTCATTTGACTGTAACACCTATTATGGGTATTTTCATTAGGGTTGGGTCCTTAAAATCCCTATTCAAGTGAAAATACTATTTACCTGAGTTTACTATTCATCTAGAAATACTATTCATCCAGAATAAAATCTATAAACTGATAGAAAGGAAAGTTCAGGGCTTTACAATGTCAAAGAGCACCACATAGTACCTTATGTGCCTTAACTTTTGTGGTCAATTTAAAGGTGAAATGACTCTCCTCTGTGATGAAAACATCAACCAAGCCAAAAGCCTTTCCATTTCCTCTTTGTCCATATGGAAATTTGTAGGAAAGTCAGACCTTTATCAAAGAAAAAGCCAATAAGTGAGCGAATTCATTTTTTAGCACCTTCCTTTAACACTTTCAAGGGAGGGTCAATAATAGGCTAGCCATTATAAGACTTAAGGGGGAAGTACTCAATGGAGGGGGGCCGAGGTTAGAGCTAAAATGGACGAAAGAGTATGTACGTTAGTATTTTGGGGTAAGGAAGGAAGTGATGAAGCTTTGGCCTGCATATTTAGAGGTACTATTGGGATAGATGCTTGAACGAGGAAAAAACTAAGGGAAAGGTCTAGGTAATTACTGTTTGGTAAATGGAAAGGAAAAGAAAAGGCTCAAAAGCAAAGTACGAGCTGAGGAATCAGATTTGGAAAAAGAGTGGAAGCTATTAAGCACACAAGATGTGGGAGAGGTCAAGGTAAGGTGATCTAGAAGAACCAAACAACTATGCAAG
>JAOTJB010000208.1:21287329-21301718 GCA_027123815.1 Erythroxylum minutifolium
ATCCCTATTCAAGTGAAAATATTGTTTACCCGAGTTTACTATTCATCTGGAAATATAATTCAGCTAGAATAATATATATAAACTGATAGAAGGGAAAGTTTAGGGTTTTACAATCTTCACATAATTTGAGAGATTAGCTACATGTGATGTTAAATTTGAAACTACTTGAACCTCATAAAGGGGTGCTTTTGGTTTTCTCCTTACCATTTTGGTTGATAAATTCTTTGCCAAAATTTTGATAATCTCCTTGTCCTCTTAATTTTTTTGGTATAAATAGTCCCTAGTACATCTATATCAACTAAATTCTGACATGTTAGTGTGAGGTAACATAAAAGAATTGCATCATCATCTATAATGAATAATGGTGATGTAGGCACTTAAGTAGATCTTTTTGTCTTTCCCAATCTTTATAAAATGCTTCCTTTTTTTCTTTGTGAAACATTGAATTTACCTCCTTAACATGATGATCTTATATATAGAGAAAAATCTCAATATAAATGCATCGTACACTTGATTTCATTTTTGAAAAGAGTTTGCCTTAATAGATAGCAGTTAGATTCTCTCTCTCTCTCTCTTATGCATTATGAAAAGCACCTCATTTAAAGCTCAATCGTGATGCCAATTAGGAATTGTCTAGATCATCAAATAGAGCTCCTTTATAAATGTTATCATTTCTTCCTTAACTGATTTACTAAAGTTTAAGAGCATTTAGAGATATATTTGCTTTAACTCATAGTTCCTCACACTTTGACTGAGTTTAATACATGAGGGACTTACACTAATCACAGGTAATTAGATGTCTCTTATGCACATCCTTTTTAGGTATTGCTACTTCATATCCTCAATAATATTATCTTGATTAGCAATCATCTCTTCTCTCATTCTTCCCTATTATGTCTATAAGTTCATTTAATTTCAAGATCAAATTAAAGTAGAATTTCCAAGTTATCACTCTTGGATAAGACTAACACTAACAAAATAGTAATTATATAGGTTCCTGATAACGACACCAAAAACTTAATCTACTAAATCTATAAGCGTACAAAATTAATTATAACAAGAAATTAAAACTAAATTAATTCTAGGGTATATATCCCATACGACTTATATCATAATATCCATTAATTATAGTTGAAAATGAAACTAAATAAGTAAAAAAAAAGACAATTAATGCACTAAACTAATGAAAAAAATTCAATTAAACTAGAGAGGAAAATTTAATGAAGCAAATGTTAGGGATTTAAGATTCACTTATACAGAATTCCAATTATTAAACAAGATTGATTATCTAGGTCACAATAATAATTAAACTAAAGTATATATGCCTTCTCTTAAAGCACACAAATATATTTGATTAGGTAACTACCACCTTTCGATGCACAATTTAACCTAATCAAATTCATTAAACATAGTGAATCTATTTGGTTGTAATCATAGTTTAGGATACTTTCATTCTTTAACACTAAATTGTTTATTCTCTTAATACATAAATTTTACTTCACCTCTCAGTCTTTCATACAATCCCTAAGATCGAATCTATAGTAATCAGGTATAAACTCAACAATCGAGAATAAAGAGAATAAATTTAACTATGAATAACCAAATAATGTATTGATAATTAAAATATCTATTGAAAGCTACATCCCTAACCCTAACTATGATTTCCAACCATGAAATATAAGGAAAATGAAACACAAATAAATCAATCTCAATATAAGGGAAAGAATAAAAGAAAATATTAAGAGAAATTGTCATTGACTCCTCTAGTCTATAGAACTTTTATGCATTAAGAATTAGTATGTAACTTGTACCTAACACCAAGTTGTAATATGTGCCAATTTTGCTATAACTTTCTTTATTAAAAAATGATGAAGCCAACTTTGATCAATTGTACCACTCTAATACTAGTTGTGTTCTAGTTCTCATCCTCTATGAACTTCATGAAAGGTAGGCACTTGTCTCCTTAGCAAGTGTGGTGCCTATTATGTTGTCTTTTACCAACTTCTCCATTTTTTAAGATCTTTGAATTAGAATTAACATCCAATTTCTTACACAAAGTTTTTACCCATATTGTTATCTATTAAAAGACTTAAAAATCTCTTTGATTGGACATTTGTAGAGAAAACTATAATCAATTCCATGTTTTCTACTTAAAAATCATCTCCTATAAGACAATAAACTATGAAATCGTCATATAATCCATATAAAACATGATACAATAGTCGTAAATACAAAGTAATTTAACCTAAATAATATGTAAAATATAAATTTATCAATGAACATTATGTTTCTTTATCTAGTTATTATAAATATGTATTGCACATTTTTATACTTCACATATGCAAACAATGTCTTTCTAAGATTCAACCGACCTTTTTTTTTAACATAAACAACTTATTTAAATTAGGTATATATTACACATTAATATGAAGCAAACAATAAAAGTAAGCAATGATGAGATAATGAACATAATAAATAGTTCAATTACATTATCAGCAACCTTCACTAGAATATCAAAGAATGAAGCAAGAATAAAATTAATTAATTACACATTTTTATCACTAATGAAGGTCGAATTATTACCATTATCAATGCTCAAATTTCTCATAGTTTTCACATTTTATTATTATCCATAAGATTAGAAAACATTTTATCATTTTTATTATGGTTAGTAATCATATGCACATAAGTTGTAAAGGACTAACAAGGATGGTTTATTCACCATTGAGACTCATATGCCACTTTCAAATTCTAGTTTATTTAATGCTCTAAAAGAACTTTTTGAATTATTAGTAGAAAGAGATTTCACTAACAGAAAGCTTTCAACGCTTTTCAATATCCTTTTCATTTATAAATATTTTTCAAATACTTTTTTCTTTAAAGATCCAACAACTAGAAGCTCGCTTGTTCTTTTTAACACGCTAACATATATGTAAACCTTTAACAATTTTAAGCATAGAAGTTTGTTCATTCTCAATCCAAGCCCTCTAAGGGTATCCTATGTACATATGAAATCCATTATTTTATTAATACTCTAGATCCATCACATATCATAGGAATTCACACTACATACTTTTCAGTTTCCTTTATAAATTGCTATGAATCTCATTCCTACTTCAAATTTTAAGTTCATTGTTTTCCTTCATACTAGTTCGATGCTTTCCTCTTTATTACTTTCAAGTATAAGTATATCATCTTTATAATCATCATACTCACTTTGAACACCCATATAATCATATGGTTTGTTTCTTGTACTTGATGATCCATTAAATTTATCATTGGCTACTATCCAATTGGTCACACACCCTTTAATAACATCATTCAAGCCAAAGCTACTTGTAATCTTCTTTGTAAATTACTTACCTCCTACAGTACTACCACAAAGTCCTCATTGTATGTTAAAGAATCTAAATATGATATCTCGTCCTTCTTATCATTCATCTCAATTAAATAGAATTTATTATCTAAGCTTAAATTATTCCCATTAACATTCTCAATCACATCATCTACCAATGATGGATTGTGGACTTCAACTTCATAGTTGTTATTGACTATGTTTGTTTATATTGCCAATTAATTTTTAATGTAACTTCGCCAAGAATAACAACTTTGTTGTGGTATTTATGAAACAAATGCCTCGTTAGATTACTTGAGATAATCTCTAAATATTCATTCTCATCATTACTAGCAAAATCAATCCCTCCTTTATCACTAAATTTTGTCAATTCCCCATATATGTTATCAAAGCATATGTAAAATAATTTTAGTTCCATGACTTATATTGTCAACCATAGGAAGTATTTCATTTTTTATATAATAATCAAGTCCATTGAATAACTTATATCTTCATGTGAGAACTTCTAACTCATGGCATTTATAATTTCAAAGTGTCTTAGCAAACATAAACAATTTAAACATGGATATAAGTGTTTACTTTTCTCTTCCCATCTATATGCTTTAATTCTTTTATATTCACAATCATTTGAAATCAAATAATAATAAATGCACATTACTAATCCACATTATTATTAAATTAGTATTTACCCTAAACCTTAATAAGAGAAGACAACATAAAAGGTGATATGCAAATATAAAATTTGTACCAAATTTGGAATTGTTAAGAAGGAATATAAACTAATGTTTCTCTTATCTTGTAAAAACCCTAAAACTCAAATAATTCAGTTAATATCAATAATAAACAATAAAATATTAACATCTTTTACTTTTTCAAGTTTGTAGATCACCACAAAAACAAATTGAGTTATGACTGTCAGCTCTTAAACCACTTAACAATTTACTTTTGAAGATTCAGGAATATCAATTTGACCCTAAATAACAAAGACAAGATGGGTGTAGTAATATTATGTTGTTTTTTTAATTGCCCATTAACTTTGCCTTTCAACTTTTATTAGATTATTCCCTTTTAAAAAAACTGTTATTTGATTATTTTTTTCTTTAGGATATTAGGCTTTTGACTCAATTTATTTGCATGTTTCCTTTTGATCTTTTCTATTTTCTTTCATTTATTCTAAATTACATATTCGATGGTAATTATAGGTGGTCATTAATTATAAGTTTCTATCATATAACTTTGCACAGAAAATACATTAACAAAAGTGTTAAACAAAGCCAGAAATTATGCTAAATACGTTATAAATTGACATTTTTGCATTTAGTAACGAAAATTTAAAGTTTTAATTTACTTTTTTATTTTAGTAAAGTTCAGAAATATATAGATAATTAACCTAAAAAATAATAGGAATGATTAGCGAACTATTGCATTATATTTACTTTCTACTTGATATTCCTGTAAATTATGCGTGCCTACGTTCAAAGTCGGTAGATTTGTGTTCCCTAATGTACCTAGCCTGCAAGATAAGTGGTCAAAGTGCTGAAAATTCCAATAATCGAATCAGTATAAGATAAGAGAGAAGAGTGATTACAGGTTTGAATGTTGTAATGACTGCTTACTATTCTTATGATGATGCTTGTTTATATAAATATCATGAATTTGATTACAAGATCTGAATTTAACAAAATGTTAGGTATAACATACCAATTGTTTAGAAAATATCATCTAATGCATCAATTACTCTTAAAATATAGAGAATTATGAATCTCTGATCAAAATTTAAATTGTTTAAACATTTTAAGCACGTTTTAAAAAGAGAATTATGTACTTTTGTTTTATCTTTAAATTAATTTCAATTTTTTACCTTCACACTTTTCTGTAAATAAATTATTAGAAATATGAAGTAATCAAGTGTATCTTTTTATTTATTTTTATATAAATCCAGTTACGATATACATAACCTGTGCAAGCGTGTCGAGGGAAAAAGAAAAACGGAGACAGACACAGAGTTCGTTTACTATTTTTAGTGTGATTGTTATTTTGAATTTTTAGCTTTTTTCTTAAATTAAGTTGTAGACATACGTCGACGGAGCACGGGAGAACATGAGGAGCACCTAATCAGACCGTTGATATTGCAAGATGGGCAGCTCTTAAAACCGCCGTATTTATCTACGTAGATCTTGTGGCTCCCACTGCACCGCTCACAGACCACAAATCTGATACCTCCACATACGCCACAAACAAAGCTGTCCAGTAAGGGCAATCTACCAATCAGCTTCTTCAGTTCTCCACTCTCGTACAACGTTTGCAACTCCTCGGCCCCGCCAATATATTTCCCTCCTACAAAAACCACAGGCAATGACAGTTTCTCGGACCCCATGATCCGCTGCAGCTCCGCAATGTACTTCTCATCCATCGACAAATCTCTTTCATCGATCGGCACGCGAAATCCACGCAGGATTGACCTGACCGCCCTGCAATCCTCGTAAGTCTTGCGGATAATGCGGAGGCTCGTTATGTATACGACAATGGGTTGACTGTCGTCGAGGGGTAGTGAAACGGAAGACCTGCTCGACGATAGCGGTGCAGGACGGTGGGACAAGACGCCGAGGAGAGAGGCGGAGACGTGGAGGCGATGGAAAACGGGTGCTTTTGGGGATTCGGGGGGTGAACCGGATTGGAGATCAGAGTCGCCAGTTAAAATGGTCTCGATGTCTTTGAAGGAAGAGAAAGAAAACCTCGAAGAAGAAGGATTTGGTGATGGTGGTGTCTCGGGTTGAATCCTTCTGGGCGATTTTAACCATCTGGGCCACATGAGTTGGGAGTTGGGAGTGAAGAGGAAGGAGAGTGGTGGGGCGGGTAGTCAATGTGAAGACTGAATACCGGAGAAACGATTATGGTATGTACTTTGTTTGATATAAAGCCCTAATTTAGGATCGTCACTTACGATACTTCATGTTTTGTAGTAAACAAGGAGATAATTGAGATATAAATAGACTAATGAAGGGAAAGTCATTAACCAAAATTTCATTTCTGAGTGACTTACCAAAATGTTGGGGCTACGTTCTGTTTTTGTTCCATAAAAGAAAAAACTTTTTAAAGACCTTTAAAGTTCTGTTTAAAGCTGAATTTATACGATTTATCTTATGAAAATTTCAAAATACATTGTTAAACTTACCATATTAAGTTTTTATATTGTATATAACTGAAAAAAAAGACAAATAGAGATGCTGTTGAATTGAATTCTTACAGTCGATTATGTTGGCAACAAAAGGTGGAAATGAGCGAATACAAAGACATGATTTCGTAAGAAAACTAAAGAGTATTCGGATCTTGAACGATTGGTTGGTGGTGGTGGTCAACTTTGTTCTTGGATTTACTTTCCTTATTAAATAGTTCTGACCGAGAGAAATTATTTGAACAGAATTTACGTTCCTTTCCTCATAATCCCTTATCTAGCATGAACAACTCCACCTGTTCTATTAACCTTATATATAATGTTTAAAATAACGTAAACAAAACTAAATAGAGTTATTTTGGGTAGATTATCCCAACTGATTTAACAGGGACAAATTTGAGAGAAATTGAAGTCAATAAGTATTTAAATTTATCAAAGTTGTATGGTTTCCTTAAATCGGTGAGTACTTGAGTAATGTATAGATGGGGGGAACAAATCTTTTGTACCCAATGATCTGTTTCCTTTGTTCCTAATATATCTTAACCATCTAATTTATCGCATTGGATGGTTGAGATCTTACGGGAACATGGAGAATTGAATTATTGGGAACAGAAGATTAGTTGCCATAGACTAGGGGACCACTGAACCCCACTAAATCTCAGTGCTTTTAATCAATATAGTATAATTTCTTTCCATCAAATTTAAGATAAATTTTAATTCAATTTATTAAAATAATATTATTTTACTTAATTTTTAAAATATTAAATAAAATTGTATCATTTAATTAAAATTTTAAAAAATAAAATCGTTTATGTTCACTTTATCTATGTCAACAATATTTTCTCTTTATATAATATTTTTTACTTTTTTTTACTTTTGGTGCATTTTAAATCTTTTTTACAATAAAACCGTGGTTTTTCTATACTATAAAGTAACATATTAGATTATTTTTATGTCATTATTACCTGCAGAATCAAAGTTATGAAGAAAATAGAAACTTTCATGTATGGCATGATAATCCAGTAGTTATTTAAGATGCAAGAATCATGATTTTTTCATCATTAAGGACTACAAACTTAGGCAGATAAGTAATAGGATAAAGCGACAATAGTAAACTAACATAAAGCTCGATAACATTTAAGGGAGATATTGTTAAGGGGTTAAATATTTTGGCTCATTCCATAATCCCATGTCGAAATTGTGTGGGAATGGTGGAGGTTCCTAAAACTATAAAAGAAGCCTCCTGTTAGACCCGTAAACTTTGGAGCACTTCTCAGCGACCTTCATGAGGAGCCTTAGGAGGGAGGCTAGCTGGATTACATGCGTGAGGCAGGCATGCGAAAACACTAAGGCAAACGTGGGTGAGTAGGATTGGACTTGGTACGAATTTTGGTAGAGTCTTAGATCTTGTGGAGCTTGACTCGACCTAGGCTAAGGACTTGATGGACTAAGGACTTGGCCCCTGCTCGGATGAATGGACCACGACTAGCGGACTTATTGTGGGAAGCATTGGATCAGGCCAGTGTGCTATGTGGGCTTCAGCGAGATCATATTGTATCATCAGAAGATAGAGATCATGGGAAAGATCTTGGATGATGTGGCGATGACAAAGAGTTAGAGTTACAGTAGGACTCGACATCTGATGATAGTGAAGATCTTCGAGGATAAGGATGCTAGTTTTCTAGTTGAATGTAAACTCTATCTTTCTATTATCTTGTAGATTCTATCTTATTAGTTAGAGTCTTATTTAGATAGGGGTGTCATCTAATTGGTCCACGTGATGTAATCTGATAGAGATAGACGTAATCTTAGCTCGATCTTAGGCGGTTAAGTTTGAGTGGAATTTTGAATGTAACTTGGCATACAGGTTAGAATGCCTATATATAGCTCATTCGAGCTTTGCTCTCAACTCACTTAGAGAGAGAGAGTATTCCTTGTATTCTTTTGAGGGAAAGTAATATAAAGGTTGAGTTAACCGTATCTCTCTTGTGTTTCTTTGTTGCCATTATTTCTTATTGCTTTCGTAACATTGTTTCTTCCAGTGTGAGAGGTTAACACTTTAAGGGTCTTTGAAGGCTGAAGTCTTGCTTAAGTAGACCTAAGTGAGACTGTCGTGCAAAGGATATTGGCGATTAATTTCGGTGAAAGTTCAAGTCCCAAGGTGACCTTTATGTCACCTCCAATCGTTAGTTAAAAATAATCCCAAAATTTGTCTTTCCATAAGTCAAAAATTTCTTGTATCTTTTGTAGTATTTCACTTATATTATTTTTTGAAAATAGTAAAATATCAATTTAAGAGTGTTCGAAGATGCAGGCATAATTGGCTGAACCTTGTTAAATTCTTGTGTTCTTTATTTGTCTATTTAATATCCATTGTTGGGTATAGTTGTAGTGAATTATTGTGCTATTAAATTACATATCTAGGAAAAATCTATCTAGGGGGTTGGATTTTAAGTAGGATCATTTGTGAACCCTCTAGTCTTTCCTCAGAATTTACCTAGTGTGATTTTTCAGTACAATCGTTCATACTCTATTCACCTAGGCAATAATGCTCAAGGTGAATTTGTTATTATTGGTGGAGATTAGCTCGAGTTTCTCAACAATTGCTATCAGAGCTAAGGTTTTTTCTTAGTATGCTCTGTGGTTGCTGTATGGTCTGATCTTCCACATCAGAAAAGATTTATCTTTGGGCTATTGGATTCTGCATTGACAGCTATTGATAGAAATTGTAGATGACATAACAAAAATCAGAGATAAGACGGCACCAACCACCACTACACCAAAATAAGGAGATTTTAGACGCTTAGGTCTAGACGCATTTAATAATTATCTTAAATAATCTAAAAATTGGAGTTTTTAGACATTTATTTAAGACGACAAAATTTGTAGAAAAATATAATAAAAAACTGTCTAAAACTTCTAAATAAATAAAGAAAAGAAGGATTCAAACTTATTATTTAATAATTAAATTGCTAAATTTAATAATTTCCCTTATTTCTTAAATTGTAATTAATTATTAGGAAATCATTAGTTCATTTCATTTTGTTATGTTAACATGATATTATATATTTAAAGTGAAAATTGTTGGTACAATAATTAAATTAAAATTTTGATTATATAATTTTGTTTGCTTGCGTAACCAACTCATTATTGCATGAATCTAGCCACTAAGACCAAGGTACGTTATATATGGTGTAACAAGGTTGGAAGCTTATGCGCATGAGTGATAGATTTTAACATATTGGTCCAATAGAAGACACGCGTGGTTTATTCTCTCGCCTGGAAGCCTACTTGATCTTTTCTTTTGAATGGACTTGCTTTTGCTTTTCCCCACTAAAGGCCTTGTGCAAAACAGTACTCAACTTTATTTCTACTCCACCTGCTTCTCTCTCTCACCTCTAATCTACAGATTGCTCTCCCATCAGATGCAGACTTCATCTGTTGCTTGTAACTGTAAGCTCTCCTCTCTCTATCCTTTGCTTTTGGTGATTATGCATGGTCGTCTATTTTCATTCCTCTCTTCGTGAACAATGTGGGATCTCTAAGCTTAATTTGTTAAGACTCTGAAATGGCTTTTCATTTTCTTTAGATTTCCTATTCTTTAACTAAAATCAACCTAAATCTGGTTCCATTTTCCCACATTTCGTGTGTATTCTGCTTCAGCAAAATTCTTTTGTTTTGGGTGATCCATTCCCGCTCCTACCACCTAATCATTCGTTTTGATAAGCTAAAGTATGGAGGGCCTACTGTATTGTAATTCATCCTTTACTCATCCATAGTTTTAGCGCGGTTCAAGATTCCTGAGGTTTAGATCCTGTAGTTTTAGTAGTTTATGATGCAGGGTGTCTAAGAATTTAATGTATTTGCTGAATAAAGGATGGCATTCCTAGAGGAAAAATTAATTTAAATATAATACGCTTTCCTTGAGGACAAATATCAAAGATTAGTGAATATGTGCGGGCTGTGGCCATTGTTTATTTAATCTCTATGGTTAACCTCAATCAGGTTATTTGCTTTACACCGTTTCTTCCTTCTCTTCGTAGTTCATATGCCAGTTGTTTGTCAAAATGTTAGTACCGATACATCCAACCTTTACTAAGAGAAGGAATTTTAGTACCAGTACATACATATAGATTGAACAAATATGTACACATCTGCTTCGTCTAATTTCACATATTTTATTCTTCAGAAACTAATTAATCTTTATTCTTTCATCAAAATTCAGGAACCTATCATCGACGGCAAACTTATGGTGAGTATTTTGGAGTTGTGTTTTCTTTTTTTAGTATGTACTTGCCTGGAAAATGATAATTGTTTAATGACAAATGAAAATAGAAATTAAAGCTAGTCCTGGTGATTGAAACTGAGAACAGGTAGTAAAAGTAGGCAAGTTTATTGATTAGCCTTTGCATCATTAATAATTTTGCAGTTACTCGTAAATTCTTAGAAATCGTTAGATTACTACTTTTTAAATAAGGGTAGTGTAATTTAAACTACAAAAAGTATCATTCATAAGGACTCTTAATACAAGTTTTAAAAACCATCGATTGAACCTAGATTTTAAAAGATAATATAATATGATTGATTTTTGTTTAATTTTTTCATTATTGCATATTCAGATCCCCGCTATTGGATCTACCGTTTATTTTCAACTATTCTCCATGTTTTTAGTAAGATACTTCATCTTTTATAAGTCATTTAAGATTTATAAAATTGTAAAATGTAGTAGTATTTACTTCTTTTTTATTTAGAGATGAAATAATTTCAATAAATAGTTAATAGCTTTATTTTTATTTTTAAAAAATCGTAAGTTTTTTTTGAATTATCGATTTTATGCTCTAAATTTTTCAATAATTTTGATCTTCATTTAAAGCTCAAATTTGAAGATCTTTTCATTGTAGTTAATGATTTTGGTCCCTGATCTTGCTAAATGACTAACGATTGGACTTTTCATTAAAGATCTTTTCATTGTAGGTAATGATTTTAGTCCCATATTAGCTAACTGTTCTTCTTATCATTCATTAATTTTATGCCTTTGATTTTCCATTCATTTATTTATGAGAATAGAAATGTCGACGAGCATGAAATCGTAATCTATTTATTTGTTTGTATTTTTTAAAAAAATTTGTGAAAGTTGATACTTGCGAATTTATAGGATCGATATCCACTGGTATAGATAAGATTTGGATAAATCAATCAAGAAATAGTGAGTCTTACATTCAAGGGATTTATGATTTCATGGAATTTGCAAAACAAGGTGCACAAAATGGAAAGATTAGATGTACTTGTAATGTTTGTCAACTAGATAGGAAGAAATTTTTCTCACTAGAGGAGGTAGAAAGTCATATTTTGTTTAAAATATTTTACAAGGACTATAAAGATTGGATATTCCATGGGCCAAACACTCTTGCTGAAAATGTTGCTAAACAATGGGTCGTACAGTTATAATGCCTGATCACCTTAAATTGATAGCCAAGATGATATTGTAGGTTTATTGAGGGGATGCTATTAGATTTAGTATTCCTTGTGAGGGTGAACTTATCTCTGAACCCTATGAGCAACCAGACACTGATGGCATGATGGATGACCCTGGTTTTGCCAATGAGCCCCATGATAAAGAACCTAACATATTCACTAGCAAGGAAGAGGCTAAGTTTAAGAAGATACTTGGAAGAGCTTTATGAAGGATGCACCACTCACTATAAGTTGTCATTTTTTCTACACCTTTTTCACATCAAATGCATGTTTAATTAGCCAGATAAGTCTTTCTCGATGTTGCTTAATCTTTTACTTGATGCATTTTCATAAATAACTGATTTTCCTTCCTCGTACTATCAATCTAAGAAACTGATAATAGATTTGGTTCTTGGATATGAAAAGATACATACTTGTCCAAATGATTGTACATTATATTGGGGTGAAAAGTCAAGGGAAAATTTTTGCCCTTCATGTCACGTATCAAGGTGGAAGAATGATAAAAAGAAAATTCTGGCTAAAGTGATGAGATACTTTCCTTTGATTCAGAGATTAAAGAGGATGTATATGTCATCTAAGATAGCCGAAGACATGAGATGGCATGATAAGGAAAGAAAAAAGAATGGATTTCTAAGGCATCCAGCTGATGCATTCGCTTGGAGGAAATTCGATGCTCGGTATCCTGAATTTGCATGTGATCCTTGAAGTGTTAGGCTAGCTTTAGCTAGTGATGGGTTTAATCTATATCGTCTCATGAACACTACCTATAGCATATGGCCAGTGATCTTGATCCCTTATAACTTGCCACTATAGGCATGTATGAAAGCATCTTCGTTCATTTTGTCCATAATTATTCATGGTAGAAATGGACCAGGAAATAATATTAATGTATATTTGCAGCCTTTAGTGCATGAGTTGAAGTTATTATGGGAAGGTGTTGATGCATTTGACTCAGATGCTAAGGAAAAATTCAAGATGCAAGTTGCTCTAATATAGACCATCAATGACTTTCCAGCTTATGCCATGTTATCTGCATGGAGTACAAAGGGCTATAATGCTTGCCCATTATGTACTTACACAACACCCTCAGTTAAGATTGGGAGCAAGATATATTATACTGGGCATCGTAAATGGTTGGCTTATGATTATCCTTTCAGGTTTTGTGGTGACTTGTTTGATGGCTTTAAAGAGCATAGTCATGCTCCAAATACTGCATCTAGTTCCAACATTTTGAGAGAGCAAGAAAACATTGGTAAAATGGTTAAAACCTGGAAAAGAAGAGACACCATAGGGGTATAATGATTGGTGAGGTGAATATGAGTGAAGATAAGATTCTTTGGACCAAAAGGAGCATATTTTATGACTTGCCTTATTGGGAGCAAAACCTGCTTCGTCATAACTTAGATGTCATGCATATAGAGAAGAATATGTGTGATAATCTACTCGAAACCCTCATGAATGTAGATGGTAAGACCAAAGATGATGAGAAAGCTTACATATTCCTTTAGGAGAGGAATGTGAAGCCCCATCTTTGGCTCAAACATCAGGAAGGTGGAAAATTGTTCATGATAGCAGCTCCATATTGTATGTCAACTGAGGATAAGGGGTTATTTCTGAAAGTATTGCAGAATCTTAAAGTCCTAGATGGATAAGGATCCAACCTCTCTAGATGTGTGAACATGAAAAACAAAAAGCTCATAAATCTTAAGAGTCATGATAATCATATTCTAATGCAAGAAATCCTTCCATTGGCATTGAAAGCGTCCCAGTGCTCACAAGTGGCTAACCTCCTTCATGATTTGTCTTTATTTTTCAAATCTCTACATTCCAGATGCCTTGATCCTAAACATTTGGTTGCTTTACAATCAAATATCATAGAAATACTTTGTCGCATGGAGATTGAATTTCTTCCTCCCTTTTTTATGATCATGGTTCACTTACTAATTCATTTAGTAAAGGAGATTGAGCTTGGCAGACCCATACACTATAGATGGATGTATCCAATTGAAAGGTTAGCATTATTTTTTTCTAAATAACGTGTTTGTTTTACCTTTTATTTCCATCTTATCTCATTTTTCCAATATTGGCTAACTATATATTAACTTATATAACAGGTATTTATCCCATCTAAAAACATACATTAGAAATAAAGCTCAGCCAGAAGGTTCCATTGTTGAGGGTTATGTTCTTGAAGAGACTGTTACCTTTTGTTCAAGATATCTAGAAGGTGTTAAGACTATTTTCATTCGAGCACGTAGGAATGATGAGAATAGTATTTGCTTGATTCTGGTGGTTGAGCAATAGGGGAAAAAATCACTCGTATGCCTGATCGAAGTTTGGCACAAATACATCGTTATGTGCTCACCCAATTTGAGGAATTGTTG
>JAOTJB010000208.1:21303328-21320475 GCA_027123815.1 Erythroxylum minutifolium
ATTAATTTTATTATTTTTATCAATTATATTTATTATTATTATTATTATTGTTATTATTATTATTATTAATTTTAATAATAATAATATTATTATTATTGATTTTATTATTATTATTATTATTATTACTATTATTATTATTATTATTATTAAATTCCTTATTATTATAAAAGAGTTGTCGTAGAGTTGAGAGAGAAGGAGGGTTGAATTGGCTAGTCTATTTTTTAGATTAAATTCCTAAGGAAATTAATCTAAATACCAAGGAAATGGTGGGATTTAGAATCCAAGGAAAGTGCTACTACTTTCCCTAGATTGGGAAAGTTTTTACTTTCTTAACTACTCAAAAAAATGAACCAAACACAATAATGTAAATTTTAGGAAAAAGATTACTTTCCTATGAAAAAATCCATGCCAACCAAACAAGGCCTTACTGTAAACATATAAAAAAGCGTAAGAAGTTTATTCCTTAAGTTAATTACTATATCAATTAACAATATCTTCTAAAAATGCCTCTATTAATCAAAAGGTAAGTTTAGTCCATATTCTGTTAGAATAATGAAGTACTTCATGATAAATAATTATAAATTCAATTATAAATAATCATATGAGTCAAATGAATACAATCTAGTAAATTAAAAGGTCATAGCCTAGAGACTATCTATATCTCTTCTCTATCCTTGTAATCCTAAAATATTTTTAAGAAGAGGAGATGAATCAAGTGAATTTGGACATTTCTAAAATAAAAAGAAGATCATCAACAAATGATTTGATATATTTCAATCCATTGTATTAAATATAGTTACATTTGAAGGGTTTCTTATATTTTTGTTAAGTTCATTAAGATTTTACTTATTAAAAATTTGCTAAATAACCTTAGCACAAACTTACTTAAGAGAGGTAAATTTAGGTTTAAAATCTTTTTAAATATAAATTTGAGATTTCTTAGGTAAATTTGTTACTAAAGTTATTTAGCGAATTTTTTAATCCCAACAAGACACAATTTTCTAAATTTTAATAAAATTTGACATCTTTTTAAATAAAGAATTATAATTTCTTTAAGACATTTAAGATTCGTTTATTATAAGAAGGATTTCTTATTACTCTTTGATATAATATAGGTGGAAAAAGCAAATTTGTAACTATATTAATATTTTATTAATAGTGAAAATATATATGTTTTTTCCTACCATATTCATTGAACTTCTAATCTTATCGAAAAAATTTCTTATTTGTAGTCTTTAAATCCTTCAGAGTTTGATTTTTATTATTCAAGACATTTTAAATCATGTCTTTTTATTATAATTTTAAATTTATTATGGTAAGATTCTTAATATTATTTGTATCTCAAGGATTTATCCTCGTGAGTTCACATTAGTTAATATTGCTTTTTATTTTTAAACTACTAATTAATTTTTATTATAATTTTAACTTTTTTGGAACAAAGTTATCAATCTTGTTTATAGGTTACAAAGATTCACTTTTTGTAGGTTGATTGTAACTTGATAAAATAATTTTTGTTCTAAAATTTGTAATTTGTGATTTGTAATTTTAGTTTTAATGTTCTGAGCATAATGTTATCAATCTTGTTTATGAGTTCTAAGGAATCATTTCTCTAGGTTCACACAATAAATGATATGTTATTGATAAAATGTGGAAATTCCAACTCTCAAAAATTGAAATAAAAAGGGATGATTTATGAAGACTTCTCTTTACAATATTCTTTATAACTAAAAATTATTGACTTATATTATAAGAGTTAAAAGAGTGTATCCTTCTTTCAAATTAGTGTATTGGTCTTTACAAATTTTGAGAACCGATATTATACATTAGTAGTTTGCTATTAAGTGGTTCCTTTCTTTGATTAGTAATTGGTCCTTTTTCTTATCCTTACTATATTTGGTTTTTTTACCAATTTTTTTTAAAATTAACACATCTTTTAAAATAAGAACTAATAAGTTGTTGTTAATACATGAAATATAGGAATAACAGCAAGTTCTAGTCCACTCAATAAAGGCTTTAGCGACATCTCATAAAAAAATTAAGTAGCATGGAACAAATAAGTTATGATACATTATATTTAAATTTGAGACTAAGAAAGGCAAATAAAAAAAGCTTAAAATTTGGATGCAATTATTGTGAGAAAATGAGAAAATATTTTCAATTCAACCTATTGGTAATATCTCTCGCTTTGTTATTTAAAAAAGTTCTCAATAAAAAAGAAAAATAATATAAAGCAATATGTGATTAAAACTAAATCAAAATTAATGTTATTATTATATTTACATATGGTAATCAATATGATAATTGTTGTTGGCAAACTTTTTTTTCATTTATGTTGACTTTTTCCATTTGTGTTGACATGTATATATTTAGATATGTAAGGATCCTTATTTTTTATTTAACATATCAACCAATTAGTACTCCTAAACATCATAAAATATCTTATGTTGATTAGGAATGAGAACTAATGTAGAAAGAGTTACCTGAATCTTCTAACTATCTTTACTTAACTTTTGATAATTGGAAGAATGAGTTATCTAATTTTGAATATGCAATTCTTATTGCTTGTTTTATTCATAACAAATGTAATCTAAAAAATGATAATTACTTTTAAGGCATCAAAACTTCCTTTTCATGGATGAATGCTTACAAATGAAATAACTTTTTACTTAGTTCAATTCAAAGTAGAAAAAATATATTATAATTTTCATTAGACCTCTCTTATAAATTTTTTGAATTCAATTTTCTCGAGTTTTATGACTCATTATTTTCCAATGTAATATCTTTTCAAATTAATTCTAAATCTTGTTATTCAAACCTGTGCAAAGATGATTGATGATTTTGTTTCTAAATTTAAAAAATGAATTTGTAGGATTGAATAAGATTATTTTAAAACTTATAAGTTCTTTGAGATGACTTTTAAAAGCTTTCACTTGAATGTAACAAAGAAATTGAATTTTGTGTAAAATGGAATCCTACTTATATTGCAACTAATCATGCTTTGTATTACAAGCATGTTTTAATTTGTTTAGGGGATGCTAAATAAATATTTTATTAATTTCTTTGACTCACAATGAATATCATAAAATATAATTTCTTCACAAATTATTGAAATAATACAAAAATAATACTTAATTTTGTATTATTTTGTTTTTATGTTATTTTGTTCTCAAAATAAAAAAGTTTAAAACATGATTAATGGAAAAGTGCATTTTTAATTATTTGTCTTTGATATTTGTATTTTAAATGAATTAGTTTTCATATATTAAAACTTTTGTTCAAGTTATGCCATAATTAACTTATATTTAGTTAGTCATGATTTTTGTCATAAAATAGATTAATTTTTGAGATATTATTTATATTTTAAGAAAATTTTAAGTCAATTTGGGCATATTTAAAATTTAGAGTTGATTTAGAAATTGAGTAAATCTTTGAACTTAAAAAATTATAAAAGAAAATTGTACAAGGACCAATGTCCAAATTAGAGGAGGACTGAATTGCATGATTGAAGGATGGAAGGATCAAATTGAAAACAAAGGGGGGAAAAGATTCAAATGCTAGAAAGGAAAAGAATAAAATGACGAACCATAACCTATAGTGAGCTAAGTCCAAAATGCACGTGACAATAGAAAATCGTAAAGGAAAAAAAGTCAAAATAGTGGTTGCCATTTTGCAGTGCCGCTTGAGCTTGCCATTTTTAAACTGTCATTTGGCAATCTGGAGCGTATGTTATTATGTTCCTGTACAGAGATAAAATTTTGTATCTTTTTGCACCCATGTGATGGACTTCAATTAGTTCCAACCTTAACCACAAATTGATAAAGAAAAATTATTGTACCTTGATTTTTATACCCCATAAACAATAGAACCTCTTCTTTCTCTTCACATAAAGCTACCATCATTGTTCAACATGTCTTAGAAAACTACTCCCTTATGTCTTAAGATCCCAATCTCATTGGAATTTGGAAACCAAAAATCAAAAACCTCATCTTCATCTTCTTTTTCTCCTTCTTCTTCTTTCAAGAAAATAGTTAAGCATTTCTCTTTTTCAATAACATTTCCCTTTAGAACCTAAGTGTTACAAAGGTTTTCTTAGACGTTGAACTTATACCAAAGTCACACCTACTCCTTTGAACAAAAATCTCACTTAGGTTCGTTTAAGCAAGACTCGGTCTTCCTGTATGATTGTTGATTAACTAACTTATTCTCAAATACCTCAAGACCTTCGAAATGTTTAACTCTCACACTCGATTAAGAATATTGTGAAAGCATTAAATAATTATAGAGAACAATAAACACACAAGAGCTACATTAAAAACAAACCTTTATTACTTCCCTAAAAGTATACAAAGGAATGCTCTCTCTCAATTTGATCCATTCCCCTTTATCTTTATTCCTAAGAGCAAGACGCAAATAAGTTATTTATAGGCACCTTTGGCTTTATAATTGAAACTCTTAATTAAACTGAACTAACTAGATCATCTCTATCTTTGTTAGATCACATCACACTAACTAATTAGATGACACCCCCATCCAAATAGGACTACATTTGATAGATTTAGCTACTTCATAATTAACAAGATAAGAAATTATATTTAATTAGGAAAGATACATCCATATATATTAAAAATCTCTAATATCTTTAGATGACCATGCCACATGGTCTTTATAATTTAGAGTTAATATATATTTATTATGATCGTATCTGTCACATCATCCAAGATCTCCCCTTGATCTATATCCACTGATGATGAGTCATCCAACCCTAAAGCCTTTCAAAGCACACTAGTCCGATATAATGCTTACCAATGTTAAGTCCATTAGTCATTATCTATCTATTTGAGCACTTATAGCCCTCACATATCTCCCTCATGTGTATGATACAATTAAACTTCAACCTAAGTTCCATCTTAAGCTCTCTTTCAATCTCACACCTAAATATTGCATCTTGTCAAATATTTCAGCCAATGTGTACTAATGCATACTAACTCGCCGATAATGCCTATTTTTTATGATTGCTTGTAAGTTTTTGTCTTGTTCCATCATATGGAGTGTCAAACATTGGCCAAGGTTTAACAATACTTGCACAATTTCCCAATTAGGAATAAGGGGTTCTAATGATTCATGGGCACTCCTCCAAATATAGTTCCCTCGAAGGCGCCTTAGTTATTGACAAATCTTCAACATACTATTTTCCCTCTCTATCAGGTTGGTCCCTACTTTTGTTTGGATGCTCCTTCATATGGCCCATTATGCCTAATATAGCATAATTATTTAGGAAAAAATTCTTCAATTGCATCATCCTCTCTTTCTCCTTAATCCTTCATGATTATAGAATTTATTTACTCCCCACCACCTTTCGTCTTAATCATTTACGAACAAAATGATTAAGGAGATTCACACACCTTCTCATTACTTTTCTCTTAGCCATTTTGTATCCCATCATTCTTCTTGCACGCATTATTATTTCAAATTAATGGTGACAATTAGAGATCCACCAAGGCATTCACAACCATTATCGCACTTGGGAAGTCTTTAACATCCTGCCTCCAAAGCTCCATTTATGTCTAACCATCTAAGCTGCTTATGAAGTTAAACAACTTGTCTTCTCAGGTATATTATGTACATCGAACATTAAAGATGTGAATTTTCTCACATACTAATATATTGAGCCATCTTGCTTTAACCTCTTTAAAGCTTCTCTCGCGAGTTATAAAGTGTTATTAGAGAGGAATTAGTCTGTCAGCTCCTTCTTTATTTTCTCATATGTATTAATAGGAGGTATACCTGTGCAGATGTCATTGAAGGTTCTTGTTCTCCACCATTTACATCCTTCACCATATATATATAGTACCGATTGACACCTTCTCCAAATCAAATACCTTTGCCCTTGCGAAGTATTGCTCCATGTCCTATAAAAATTTTTCAAGCTCCTTGGAACTCTGTTTGTTAATGAAAAATTAGGGCTCTCACACCTTCACTAAAGTGCTTTTGGCACGCCCAAAACCCTGTGTCGTAATGGCACACCTTAGGATCATGATATCTAGTATAAAATCTTCTTGTGCCTTCATCAAGTCCGCTATTTGATGTTGTAACTGTTGGATTTGTGTCTTTAAAATCTCAAATTGAGATGAATAGGAAGTGACCTCTTCCTTCCCTTAAGGAATTACCCTATGAATGCCTCTATTCTGTTGACAAGCTCTGTCAAATTGTTACCTCTCTCCATATCAATATTTTGGCTCTGATACTAGTTGTTACAAAGGTTTTTCTATATACCAAACTTATACCAAAGTCATGCCTACTCCTTTACATGACCATCTCGTTTGGGTCCATTTAAGTGAGACTCAAACTTTCTATGTGATTGTCGACCAACTAATCTATTCTTTAACACCTAACAACCCTCAAAGTATTTAACTCTCACACTTGAGTAGGAATACTATGAAAACATTAAATAATAATAAGCAACATTAAACATAAAAGAGCTATGTTAAAAACTAACCTTTATTACTTCCACAAAAGTATATAAAGGAATGCTCTCTCTTAGTATGTTCACTTCTCCTATCTTTGTTACTAAGAGTAAGACTCAAATAAGCTATTTATAGGCACCTTTGGCTTTACAATTGAAAATCCTATTTGAATTGAACTAACTAGATCACCTATATCCTTGTCATAATATTGAGATGACAAAATATATAACATAACTAGAAATAAGCAAATAAGCAATATTGATGGCCATATCACTATTTTAAATTAGCAACGCATTTGCTAAGGGGGTAAAATCATTAGTCATCTCACCTATAATATGAATAATACAAGAACAAGATCATAACCAATAAAAGTAAAGAGCTTTACCTTTTTCCATAAACAGCAAAACCATTGTGCAACAAAATAGAAAACGAAACAAAGATTATTAACAATAGCAACATAAGAAAAACAAAAATAAAAAGACCCCAAAAGTAGTAACCACAAAGATGAAACACTAGACGTATCTTATGTATAATAATATATTCCCTAAACCAAATAGTATAACTTAAAGTTCTTAACTTTATCACAAAATAACTCAAAAATGACTCACTCATATAAGTATGAGGTAATGACACTCAAATGATTGAAAATACTTTGAAACGTGTGTATAAGACAACCTAATTCTTTTTAATGCTAAAAACAATAGAAAATAATTATTTATAGTGTTTTGGGACCTTCCTAGCCATCGGAGCCAAAAACTAGCTATTATAATAGCTATATGTAGTACAATAGTTGATTGGTATGCATTAAAGCGCTAGATTCAGTAGCTATTAGAACATTGGTCAACCAATAGGTATACTAGTCAATTAGTAGGTATATTGGTTAACCAATATTATAGAAAACTCATAGTATATCAAATTTAACAACTTTAACCTATATTGGTCAACCACCAATCTATATAAGTTAACTAATCACCCCAGAAACAAGATTTTATCACCTTTAAATACTCAAAATTAATTTGATTAACACAATTATGAAATAAAATTCCCAAAAATGCTCCCTAAACTTTGTTTGAAAGATTAAGATGCTTTTATATTAGGAAGACTTCAATGAATCTTAGTGAATGGAAAGACTCATGTAGTGAAGTAAAGTAAAAATTTTATGCATGATAAACCTTTTACAACATTAAATTACCAAAGTGAGATTACAATTAATATTACAAACTAAAGAATAACCTTGATGAGCCTTGATCTTCTTTTGTTTTTGGTTTAATCTTCATTTTAATAGTTTTAAACTTCAACTTCTCTTTATCAATTTCATAAGCTATCTTCTTAAGTTTATGACTTCATTTTGTTCTTATATTGCTTTTCATTAAAATAATAAACTCATTAGTAGTAATTAAGTTTTATTATCGTTAAAACACCAATTAGAACTTCCTTTAGCTCACTTCTAATACTTGATGGTTAGACACTGATGGTATAATTCATCTAACCAATTTATATATATATATAGATATATAGGAGATGATATAAAAACTAGAGGTGATTTTTTTAGGGGAAATCAAATTGCCACTTACCATTAGACATTAGAGTTATGTGAAGTTACACATATACCTTTAATTAAGGGAATTTAGTTTTTGTATCAATTTTGGATGGAATTGGTTATCGTTTTCTTTTTATATTTGTAAAAGTGATTTTGTACTATGGCTTTATAAGCTTAATTTGGTTTATGTGTCCATTTTTACGTTTTATTCTTATTTTCTTCATATTATTGCTACCATAAATTGGTTGAATGAAAAAATTTCCATTATATGGTATAAGCAATTGGGTAATAGTTCTAGATAAAGAGTGCAATAACTAATAAAGGATGAGATTCTACAGGATCTTGATCTTTTAAAATTTAACACTTGCTCTAACTATATAAAAGATAAGTTGACTGCTAAGGTTTGAAACACTAATGTTGATAGGTTTACATACTGTTAATCCACATTTATATTTGTGTGCCTTTTACTTCACCAACTATCGGTATCCCTAAGTACTTTATCACTTTCATTAATGAATTTTCCGGCTAGAGAAGTCTAACTCATTAGAAGCCTTTAAAAGAAGGTGGAGCTTTAATAAGGGAAAATGATCAAAGTTGTTCATTTTGACAAAAGTGACAAGTATTATGAGAGATATGATGATACATGACATAATCCTAAACCTTTTGCAAGATGCCTGGAGGATTGTGGTATTAATGCTCAAAGGACAGTGTCTAATACACCTCAGCAAAATGTTGTTACGAAAAGAGAAATCATACACTTTTTAATACGGTGCAATGTATGTAAGTGAACTCTTTATTATTAGAGTTCCTCTGAGGTTATGGTTTGAGAGCTGTGGCTTATATTTTGAATCAAATACCTAATAAGTCTGGTCCTAAGAGTCCTTATAAGTTGTGAACATAGAAAAACCAACTTTGTATCACTTTCATATTTGGTATTATAAAGTAAAAGGAAGACCTTATAACTTTGTATCACTTTCATATTTGGTATTATAAAGTAAAAGGAAGACCTTATAGTCAGCAATCTAAGAAACTTGATCCTAAGATTGTCATTGTCTACTTTATTGATTATTATACTATCAATCACATACCATTTTAATTATTATTTACATAAAAATGACAAAAGATAAAAAATAAAAACAAATATAAAATAAAAGATATTGTTAATAAAAATTTTCTTTTAATTTAATTTTGTACCAAAGATCATTTTCGTTCGTTGCGATTGAAATTATTATTACTTTTTTATTTTTAAAGTTTTATTACTTTTTTTGACATATTTGATTTGCTTTGTTAGTTAATTTGATTTTGTATTATTTTTATGTGGGAAATTTTGGGTTAATTTGGAGGAAAATAAATTTTAGTTTTAGAATTAGAATTAGGCATTGGGAAATTTCTGGACCAAAAATAATAAAATAAATTTGAATAAGGATTAAAATATAAAATGGGCAAGGACAAAATGTGAAAAAAAAGGGGGCGGATCAGTAATTCAAAGAGGCTAGAACATATTTTCCTTCTTTGCATTATGCAGCTATCATTTTCCATTTCGCTTGAAGTCACAACCTGTCACTTTGTTCTTCTCACCACCAGTCTGATTTTTCTTTTTCCTCGGGTCTCTTCCTTAAAAACCCTACATTTAAATCCCTCATTCAGAATCATTTCACCATAACTGGACTTTCACACTTCTTAAAAATTCGTAATTGTCCCTAGGTATTTCAAGAGAGCCGTCAAGGTTGAATTGGCTTGTTCTATGTTTCATCGTTTTATTCAAAGAAAGTTGGATTTTCGATTCATTTTCTTCATCGGTTAATTTTCTTTTCTACATCACAGAGGTCAAATCTTCACCAAAAACGGGAAGCAACTGCATGCGCCATTCTTTGTTCATGCCTCGCCGTCGTGATAGGCTTTTCATGCACGAAGAATATCGTCGCGTATGTCAGGGTAAAAGCTTTAAAATTCTTGCTTGGTCCTCTATTTACGTTTTTTATATGCTTTTATCCTCGTGTATTCAGAAACTCTTCTTTCTTTTAGCTTGTTTGCCCCATATGCTTTTCTTCTTTAATTACTTTATCGTTGGTGTATTTGTTGGGTACTTCTCATGGGCTGTTTGCATTTCGTACAAACGAAAAGGCCTTTGGGTTTGTGATTGAAGTCTCTTATCTACCTTGTTTGATAGGTGTCTGGTTGTTATTTCTGTTTATTATTAATGAGTTTGTCTTTGGTATTATTCGGGTGATTGGTGATTATACTGAACTGTTTCCTACATTTATTTAATGAGTAGGCATATGATTGTTTTTTTTTTTTACCGTGCTGCTTACTCGTTTTGATGATCTTTTTCATTGTATTGCAATAGGACTGTGGGTAGGAACTTATTTGGTTATTTAGTTTCCAAATTAAATTCAAAGAGAAGGTTTACTTTTTGAGCTTTAAAGTCCAATTTATGTGACGATTATGATCAATTGTTATTTGTCATTTTTAAATATAATTTTTACTTGGACTAGGACTCTTTTAGAAATTTTATTTTAAAAATAAATTAAAATTTTATTTAGATCTTTGATTATTAAGAATTTATACAAAATTAGTTTATCTTAGGTTTAGTACATAAGTGCTTAATTATAAGTTCATACTCAAAATTGAACTAAAACTTATTTTTTTATTTATTTTGTTTTCATTTATGTGCTTAGTGATTGTGTGGCTTAAGAAGGGATATGTGTACGAAGAGAAACACTTAATAAAATTTTTGTTTCAAAAGTATAATTTTTTCCTTTTAAGCCCATGTATAATATTTAAGAAATAGATTTAATTGAGCCTACAAGCCCAACAGGAATAAATTTATGTTATTTATTAAACTAAGATTGGGTTTTTTTTTAAAAAATTTTTAGGCTTCAAATTGGGCTCAAATTTAAGTTATTTGAGCTTGACTTGGTTTAAAATTCGAATATGCCAAGTCACTTAAATTTTAAAATACAAAATTAAAACTTTTGTTAATTTGAATGTTACAACTAGATGTTCAAGATTTGAATCAGGTTAAGCCAAATAGCCCAAAATCTAAAAAATTAACAAAAAGTTTAACTTTAATTCAAAGTATGATATCTTAATTTTGGGCCGTTAAGGTTGGATTAAGTTTGGCGTAGACTAAACCTAGAAATTAAAATTTTTTTACTTTTTACAATATTTAAAGGTTCCTTTAATAAGAAAATTAATGATTGTATTGAATAAGTTTAATTTTGGGTCTCATTTCTATTAAAGACATCTAAAAATATCAATAAAAACTGTAAGGACAATATTATTACTCCAAATAAATCATAACACTAAGTTTTAAATGTGTAGAACGAATAACAAAAATGAGAAAAGAAAGCCGTTTTTCATTTTTATTTAAAAAGACACAGGTGACAAGTGACAAGCCAAGCAACAAAGCCAAGCAGACGGGACGTGATCTGCTGTCCCATTTACCCTGTACCTATTCTATCTCATTCAATCTCAGCCATTTATTTATGTGAGACCCACATAAATAAATGGTTGAGATTAAATGGGACAGAATAAGTACATGTAAAATAGGGCAGAGGATTTGAGCCCAAGCAGACAGCTAATTTGTTCTAAGCTGTGTTCGTATCTTCCTCGAAAATTGACAAGTCCAAGAACATTACCAAGTTTAGCCCCACACGATCACATGCTCGCCACCATCAAATGATAAAATTAATATTGTTCTCTTCTCCCATTGCAACACAAGCAACAATAGTCAATTCCCTTGTATTCACAAATCTAAATTGCAATGGAGAGGCTGGTAGAATTATCAGATGCAGAGGTTTGCATAGACTTTGTCCTGAATTCAAAATGCAGAGCCAACGTCAGCATGAGATCGCTCTCTGCCACAACTCCAGTTGCTTTCAAAATCCAAACCTCTTCACCTCATAAATTTCTCGTCAACCCACCAAGTGGAATCATCCCTCCGCTCTCTGTTACCACCTTCCAAATCATCCTCAAGCCACAAGTCCATGTCCCAACTAATTTCCCTCGTTCGCCATCCGATCGTTTTCTCATCAAAACGGCGCCGGTGGGTCTAAACTCGGTTGATCACGCTCACGGTAAGTCTCTCAACTTGTGGTTTGCGGGTCTTCCTCAGGAATCCATTCAGGATTTTAAGCTCAAGGTTGCTTTCGTCGGTCAGTTTCTTCTCCACCACGCTGTCAGTTGCGCAAATGTTGAGTCTGTCAAAGCCATCTTGAGAAAGCAAAAGTCGATTCTCGCCGACTTCTCACAGAAAGAAGCTGAGTCGCTACTCCGAGTTGCCACCGGCTTGGGTAATTCGGAGAGGATGGTGAATCTGCTTCTTGAAGCGGGGCTGAAGATTGACGCACGTGTGGAAAGATTCTGCAATACAGATTTAAAATGGCAATCCAATAGCTGTAGCGCGCCACACGTGTCCACGGCGTTTGATCGGGTGGATGAAGTATTGGATTTGGTGAAGGAACGTGGAAGTGGGGAGTCGAATTTGAGGGACAAGGAGGGAAGGACAGCATTGCATTTGGCGATAAGCAAAGGAAATATAGAGTGCGCAAGGGCGTTGGTGGAATCGGGTGCGGATAAAGACGCAAGGAGCAGAGACGGTCGCACTGCATTGTACATGGCCGCGGCAAACGGCGATCATAGAATGGTGGAGATGCTTGTTGAGATGGGAGCGGACCCCACAATTCAAGATGATCGTGGCTGCTCGGCGCTTGACGCGGCACGAGATGAAGGACGTGTAAGTACTTGGAATACTAACAGTCCGATTAAATAAAAAACAGACAAAAACATTTCCATCTCTTTAAAATTTCTTCTTGTAATCCGATGCATAGGACGGGATTTTGGAGCTTCTGGAACGGGGAGAACAGGTTTTAATGGCGGCGAGACGAGGGGACTTGCGGTGTTTGGAAACGTTGTTGAGGAGTGGCGCGAACGTGAACTACCGAGATCAATATGGTTTAACGGCGTTGCATGCGGCGGCGATCAAAGGTCACAGAGATGTGGTGAGTATGCTAGTAGAATATGGGTTGGATTTGGAATGCTCGGACAATGAAGGCCACACTCCGCTCCATTTGGCTGTTGAAGGTGGGAGCCTGGAGACAGTTAAGGTTTTGGTGTTGAAAGGAGCCAATGTTGGTGCCAAGAATGAGAGAGGCGCGACTCCGATGTACATGGCTGAAGCCATAGGTTATGTTGACATCTCGCAGTTTCTTGTACAGAGACGAGTTTCCTCTTCTGTCAAAGTTACTTTATAGGCCGCAAGACACAGAATCCTGTGATCTTTTTCCCTCCGGTGCAAGATACACTCAATTTAAAGTTGTATATGACAAAGCCCACAGTAATATAGATGTGGGTGGACTGGATTTCATACTTTGGATGAGTGAAAAACTTTGCTGCTCTTTATAGTAAATCTATACAAAGTTTGAGAATACATTTTACTTAGCTGATTGTGTCTGTATGTCAACTGGGTGCAGTCGATCAGTTACTATCGCTTTCTTTCTGATGTTTTGTGAATTCGTCACTGCAATTGGTGCTTTCAATCTCTCTTCTTATGATTTCGATGCCATGTCAGTTGTAAAAATCAAGGTACGAAAACTTACGGGGATAACTACACCTAAACAAATTTAATTGTATTATGATAAGAGAGTAATGAGTAATGAATAATCTTTTCTAAGATTATGTTTGATTGGACAAAAGGTTTTTAATGATGTTGGGATTATGCTGCTGCTCTGTTAGCTTTTATATAGAAACTGACAAAGCTTGGTTACTTTTGCAGAAAACGTAAAAGCAAAAAAATAAAAAGACAAGATTTATACTTGGTTCGATAGTGAAACACTATTTACATCCAAGGTTCCCACTTGTTAATGTTGGAAGAATTCAATAATGAAGAAGAACAGAAGAAGAAAACTGATACAGAGAAGATTGTATATTCTACACTTGCAAAGAGCCTCTTTAAGAAACTCTCCTAGTACCCACAGGTGTACTCTAGCACTCTCTGAATCTTTTTCTCACTTTCTTTTTCACTCTCAAAGATTGAAAAATAATGTATATTGATAACTAAAGTTTATGTGTGTTATGTCTGTGCCTGATGCTTCTGTTCTTTTATAGCTGAAGAAGAAGAATTTCGGATGAGATAAATAGCCTTCATATGCCTTCTACGTGAGCCTTTAGTAATTCTTACTAAGCTGTGCGTTTTGAGTACTTGTGTAGTGATCTGTGTTTTTTGTGTTTTTTAGCTTGTGACACTACAGTGTAATGGGCTTGAGGCTTTAAACGACTAAGTTTTGAGGTGATGCTTCAGACATGTTTTTATTTGCTTTTGTCTCCACGTGTAGTGGATCTGTAGCTAAACTCTGAATTTAGAAACATCGAGAATGCTCTCTCTTCTCTCTTTGAAAAAATCCTTCAGACACTGGCTCACACACTCTCTTCTGATTCTTCAGTCTTTCATATGTTTCCTTCATTTATTGGTTCTGAGTGTAGATTATTGGAGAATGACGTGATTTTCATGACATCTTTCCCTCCTTCTCCAATAATCTATACTCAGATCCCTAATCTTTGAGTGATTTAAAAATCACAAAACCCTTTTTTTCCTTTCACTTCATCGAATTCAATCAGATCTGCCTCCGGAGTCAAGGGGCTTCTGAAATCTGTAAGTAGTCCCTGCAAAACATGAATTTCTTTTGGGTTAGTATTTTAGTTCCGAAATCAGAAGGATTTAACTCACCTTTGAATTTTTTTCCAGGTTGAAGAAGCCTTGAGCTATTTTATCCCTCACAAAATGGAGTTTGATGTCGACGTGCTTGGACCTCTCATGCAAGACGGGGTCTTTACTCAGGTATAAAGCACTTTGACTATCTGTGAATATTACTGTTGTGGCTAGGTTAGCTTCAATTTCTGCTAGGATGCCTGATAGCCATGTTAATTCCTTTACCCCTTTTGTGATTGCATAAAATTCTGCTTCTGTGGTTGAGAGTGATACAACTGATTGTTGCTGTACCTTCCAACTTATTATGTTTCCTGCTAGAGTATAGTAGTATGCAGAGATTGATTTTCTTGTGGTTTTGTCTGCGGCATAGTCTGCATCTACATGTCCATGTAGGTTTAGACTGTAATTATTAGCTAGCCTAGACTTAGTGAAACATAGTCCATGACTTAGAGTTCTGGCAAGGTATCTGAAGACATTCTTTAGTCCTTGTCAATGCTCTAAGCTAGGATTAGACATGAACTTGCTTAAAATGCTAATAGCATGGGCAAGATCAGGTCTAGTACAAAGCATCATATACATGATGCTATCAACTCCAACATCATAGGGGTATTTTAGCATAGCTTTCCTTTCTTCTTTAGATTGGGGGCACTTGTCTGCAACCATCTGAAGATGTGGACTTATAGGAATGGAAGTATGTTTTGCCAATTCCGTATTGAACTGACCTAAAACTTTTAGGATGCAGCTTTTCTGGTTCAGCCACAGTTTCCCTTCCCTCCTGTTCCTTATAATTTGCATCCTTAGCAATTTCCGAGCCTCTCCTAGATCTTTCATTTCAAAGTGTTTGCTCAGATTGGTTTTTACCTCAAATACTCTACCTAGCTCCTTTCCAGCAATAATCAGGTAATCTACATAGATTAGCATGAAGATAACTTCTATCCCTCCTAAGTCCTTGTAGTATAGGCAGTAGTCATAGGCACTTCTAACAAAATTCATCTCACTAGCTATTTCATGGAACTTTTTGTTCCATTGTCTAGGTGCTTGCTTCAGCCCATATAGGGACTTCTGAAGTAAGCAGACATGATCAGCTTTCTTATTATCTACAAAACCAACTGGTTGTTTCATGTAGATAGTCTCCTCTAGCTTTCCATATAGGAAGGCTGTCTTGACATCTATTTGATGGATTTCCCAGTCATAGACAGTAGCTAGTAGTAGGATAAGTCTGATTGTCTTAAATTTGACAACTAGTGAGAATATTTCTTTGTAGTCAATCCCTTCTTTCTGCCTATATCCTTTAGCTACAAGTCGTGCCTTGTAGATCCTTGGTTCAACTTCTGTTATTCCTTCTTTTAACTTGAATAACCATCTGTTCTCTATCAATTTAACTTTAGAAGGTCTAGGTACCAAAGTTCATGTCTTATTCTTCATTAGGGAAGAATACTCCTTTTCACAAGCTTCCTTCAACTGTTCAGCATCACTTCTAGCCATAGCTTCTTCAAAGGATTCAGGAAACTTCCATTCAATACCTTCAGCCACAAGACAAGCATATTTAACCAAGTTTGAATCAAAATATCTCCTATTAGGAATTATTTGTCTTGGCTGTCTATCCCTTGTAAGATGATAATCTTGTATGCTTCCTTGTTCATCAACTGAAGTTGTTTGTGGGGTTTCTCCTTCACCCACAGCTTCAACCGCCTCTGTCCTTAGTTCATGATTTGTTGAGCCTTGCATAGGCTCAACATCAGTAAGTTGTGGACCACCTTCTTCAGTTTTTGGTGGCACATAGAAATTGGTTGATTGGTTTGATGCCCCTAAATTCTCCTGAATTTCACTTTGGAAGTCAGAATTTTGTGAATTCTTATTCAGCAGAGGGAATTCATCTTTCTTAAAGATGACATCTCTACTAATGATTGTTCTGTAGGCTCCCTTTTGGAGCAGTAAGAGTTTATAACCCTTTACACCTTCTGGATATCCTAGGAATACCCCCTTGACTGCCCTAGGCTCTAATTTTCCCTCTTTTTGATGTGCATAAGCTACACATCCGAAAGTCCTAAGGTGTGTGAGTTTTGGCTTCTTACCACTCCAAATTTCCTGAGGAGTCTTATAGTCATTAACTGAGGTTGGAAGCTGATTGATTAAATAGGCTGTTGTCCTAATTGTTTCCCCCATAGAGAATGTGAGCAACCTGAAGAGAGGAGTATGCATGTAGTCTTTTCTAAGAGGGTTCTATTTAATCTTTTAACTACTTCATTTTATTGTGGAGTTGCTCTTACTGTTTTATGCCTTAGGATTCCATTCTTACTGTAGTATTCCTCAAAATCTTTATTGCAATACTCTAGTCCATTATCAGTCGTTAGGCATTTCAATTTTCTCCCAGTTTGATTTTCCATAAGAGTATGCCATCTTATGAAAATCTCCAGAGCTTCATCCTTTCTCT
>JAOTJB010000208.1:21415527-21426586 GCA_027123815.1 Erythroxylum minutifolium
TTGTTTTACTGTGAGACGTTAATTACTATAGCCGACTCCTTATCATTCTAGAAACCGTAAGTAGCTGGTAACTACACTCCAGTATTGTCAAATATAAGCAGTAAAATAATTAATCACTTTACGTCCTAGTTGAGATAAGCATCAACTAGTGTAGTTGTCTCCAGTAACCAAGTATTTGCAATCTCTAGAGAGCTAAAAGGTCAGGAAAAGAGTATTAGTCAACAAATCCTTTTCCCCCTCGTGCCCACCGCAAATCACTGCCCGCAGTCAGAATCTACGAGGGGTTTTTTTATTCATTGGGCGGCTTCTTCTTTCTTTTCGAGTACAATGATGACTTGCTGAGGAAATTGAAGAGAAAAATAAATCTACACGCGTGCAATAATGATACTATCAATAAACTGGGCTCAATGCTTCGCTATGATGTTGTTTGTATGGGTCGCGACTTTACTTCGAGTTGGGTCGGTCGCTGTAGTCTGCGAACACAGTTTTTATGATGGTGCGAAGCTTTATAACTTCAGTTTGGCCTCTCGTCTTCCCACTTATCCTCACGGTGTGGTCAGCGAAGATGGGTACGCTCTTTTTCTGTCCTTCCCGATTTGTGTGCTTCTCATTTATAATGTTTTCTTTCTCATTTGGCTTTTGTCCCGTAATATTTACAATAACATTTAGTAATCGGGATTAAAGTGGAAAGATGTTTGTATTGTCCTTGTGTTCTTTCATTTGTTGATATTTCAGTTCAAGTCGACGTCAAACCTTATAGTGAACCAATCACGACAACTGTTTTGAAATCTGATTCTACTTGTACTGAAAGATTAGTGCCACCCGCATTGGAAACGTGGAGTTTTACTGTCTCTTCTTTCTGCTGAGAAAGAGGGGATATGTCAGTTATTGGGGATTCGGTAGGGGCAGTAACGTTTAAATTTCATAATGCTAGGTTTGAAAATACTTGTTTTTTCTTCTGCAAGTGAACAGTAAAATAACAGAGAACCTCAGATTATAAAATCCAGCGTTCTTTGCTCAGTGTTCTACTTCCTTAAACAAATTAATATGAGATTATGATTCGTCATATTCTGCATTCATTTGCTGTTTTTGTTACTATAGGTTTTATCAGGTGGCTGCAAATAAGACTGTTCTCTGGTTTCAGGTTGGCTCCATCAGGTTACGCTTTATTTATTCGTTTTTTTAGTAGTTTTTATGGTATATAGAGCCCCTTTCTTCCGTGTAGTTGGAAGACTAAACTTCAATTGGCTTTAGTCCTATCCTGTAAACTTCATACCATTCTTGTTGTGTTTACAACTGACTTGCAATCTATAAGCTGTCTTGCCTTTGAATGCAATTCAAACTCATACACACTGAAATTTATTAGCATCATTTTTGAAAATGGTTAAAAAGGGATGCTGTGTAAAAACTCGGGCCTTGCTATTACTTTGTATTTATGTACCTAACTTGGATATTCATATGTGCGTGTATACAGTTGATTGACCTGAATTTTTCATATTTGACTTATGGAGCAGCTATGCGATGGAATGATTTTTAATCACTACCAGCCCAGATGTCTTGACTGCATGGTAAATAAGTCCTACTATCTTTTTCCTTTGACAAGCTATTATCATCTAACAGATTGGCAGTGTCCACATTGGAAAATCTAGACTGTATTTTCCTTGTTGACCCTGGGCTCTTCAGCTCTTCATTTAGTGGAACATTATTTTCTGCATTATCATTTTTGAGAGCATGCCTAGTCCTCCTTGGGTAGAAGTTTTAGGGGTATCATGGTCTACTGGTGAAAGATTTCATTCAAGATAGACGTGGCACTTCCATGTATCCTGTGAATTGCAGGGTGTTATGGTTTTTGCCTGTTCCACGAACCATTCTGTGCATCAATGACTGCATCAGCTCTTTTTCATGCTACTGAAATGGTAGATTGTGCGTCCTGTCTGTCAAATGATAATTATGTCTTTGCTACATACAAGTTAAAAATTGTGATGGTTGGTTGATTACCCCATCCTGTAGGACTGTGGGGGCCCAAAACACTGTGGAATGGAATGTAGTGCACTAATGGGTGATAACATAGGAGGTAAGTGATCTATTGAATTTTTGTAATTTTGTCTCAATTCCACTAAACTTATGAGATTCCATGATTCACGTAGTCCTACGCAGTTTTTTTTGGGCCATTTTTTAAGCAATTTTTGTGTGGGAATTGTTTCCTCATAGATACAGATGTCTACATGTGTTCATTTTTTCTATCTATTAAACAAGGGCCTTAAGCTTTTAAGTTCAATAGATGGTTGGTGGCAGCTTGATGGATCATATTTGTTAGTTGGATGTGTATAGACATATGGACTCTGATTCCTTGGTGTTGGAAACAACTTATTATTTTTGTTGGATGGTGACATTAGCATGCATGGGTTTTTATCTATATCTGTCAGGATATGAGTATCTCCTGTGATTTACCACATTTAGGTCCAGAACCATCCTTTAGGAGTGATAGTTCCTCTTTTACACCAATGGAATCAACACTATCATGGATCTCGTGTCTTTTGCCACAACCAGGACTGATGTTTGGAATGATCTAAACCCCTGATGTGGCCAATCAGAACGAACTTCAGGAAAGAGGATGGAAAGCATACTTGTCAAGGTTATGGATTAGGAAATTGAAGCAGAAGGGAATTCATAAAACCTTTAGTTAGAAAAAGTAGTTAGCAAACCTGGAGAATGACAAGGATACTTCTTTAGGCTTCTGTCCCCTTAATTTATTCGTTCATAAAGTAATTAAGCTGTCTTTTAAATAGTTGTTTGAGTGGGCTGTAACTTTCGTTATAGACTTGTATGAGAGATGTTACGTTTTCAGGTTATGATGTTTGCAAAACTATTGGATATGCATCAAGCACAGTGATTAATGTCATTGGTAAGAACTTCTATTACTTTCTTTTCATTTGCTAATTGGTCTGAAGAATAGTCCTAGTTGAACCAGGAATGAGCAGACTACATGTAGTTTCTCCTGGTGATGCGGAATTCACTGTTCTGTAGGAGCTTGCTCTCGAATGTTTAGTGTGTCTGTAAGTACTGATTTGGATCTTTTCAATGAGGAACATTGCAGAAAACCAAAATCCTAGTAAGGGGGTGGTTGTTAAGATGTCAAGGAAGGCGTCTGCAGGGAATTGTTCACTCTCTGTTTCTGTCCTTTGTGATTCAAATGTTCAGGTGAGAGTTTTTTCTTAAGTTATCCTCACCCTGCATAGAACGGTCTAAAAAGCTTAAACACTTTTTCTGAACCCAGTCACTTCATAGTTTGCCTCATGACTTTATTTATGTTTCACAGGGGCCACTCTCACTGGAGAAATTAGGGACCTGTGATTATGTGAGTCTCTGAAATTCATTTTTACACAGAAATTGATTCAAATGGATGTGATTTCTTCTCAGTGCTTCTTTCTTATTGGATAAACATTTTCAATTGAAATGTTAAAGAAGCTACTGAGCTCTACATTTTAATATTTCGGGCTTGTTTATCTGACAGGCCACAGTACTGAAGCATCCTTCTGGTTGTCCTACAATCATTTCTGTCCATGGGAGAGGATGGGGCTGGTTTGGTATCTTAATCCTTATGTGAGTCACACTGTGTATCTCTACTTTTTCCTTGTTATACATCGCATCAATCAAGTCATGATTTCATGGTTTTGAAGTCAGCTTGCTTGACTAATCACTTGCTTTTGCAGTATCTTATGTCTTTTTGGAGCATATCTGTTGGTGGGAACAGTCTATCGGTATTTCTTCCTTGGAATACGCGGGTGGGATGTATGTTTCCTTTCTCTGGCCCTTTAACTCATAGTTTGAACTGTTTGATGTGGAATTATGATTTTTTTTTATTTTTCATTTATGCAATCAACTCTCTGATTATTTGATAATATTGAACTGTAGATCCATATCGTTTGTCACTTGGCATAGAAATTCCTTTCTGTGGAATCTTAGTGATCTTCCTAAAATGTTTGATTCATAATATGTTTGCTGCATGTTCCTATTTTGATTCATAATATGTTTGCTGCATGTTCCTAATTCCGAGTAGCTATCAAACTTATGGATCAATGTTCTGACGTAGATGCCATCATGGAGAAAATACCTCCTTTTCACGTTTTATGATTGTAATCACGGGTCAATTCTGGTAGAGATATTAACATGCATAATTTAGCATATTATAATTTTCTTTTTATTCTTTTTATACAAACCGTTCAAAGTAATGCCCATCTGTTAAGTGTCGAGTAGCTTAGAAATGTTGTTGATGGATTCGCAAATAGTACATTGACTTTGTTGAATGATATTCCTGATGACAAGTAAAACTAGCTATGAATGAGGCCCTTGGTGGTGCTTGACTGTCTTATGAACTTTGAATAATTAAGGTTCTTCGTTCTTTCAGATAATACCAAACTTGGAATTTTGGGGCAGAGTACCTCAGAGAATACAGGTATTCCAATTGCAATTTTCCCAAATACCTATTTGTTAAAAGTTATGGCAATCCTCTTACTAATGTAATATTTTCTCAGAGTTCTTTTGCATCGTTGGTGAGGAAAGTTAGAAGATCTTCTGAAGGACATCGAAGTTCCTATTCTGCTGTCAATTTTTGAGCAAGTTAAAAGCAGAAGCTGATATTTGCATGCAAATCAGTACTGAGACGTCAGAGATCTGAGCTGTGAAATTTCCAGGCAAGTGGCCGGTGGTATAATCTCAATTGTCTTATCAACTTAGACTTGAAATCTACAAAATTCTTTGCAAAACTACTCTTTCGTTGACATATTTACAGCCTTTTCCACATTTTTGCTCGAGTTCTTTCCTCTGTGATCACATTCTATTCATTTTAAAATATTTAGATAGTGACAAACTTGCATACCCCTCTTCTGTTTTGCAACTTTCATTTAATTGCTTTTTCTGTGCAGAGTTCGATGCCTTAACCATTTCTGTTTTTAGCATTCTTTCTCGTTCTTGAATCTTCACTGACATACTGTTCTTTGGGAAGTTGCCTTCTCCCATGATCTTTTCTTAATCCTATCCCCAGGACAATTTCTATCTGAAATTTCTTTCGTTTCCCTCTCTCGTCTTACCCAAACACCAAACGTGGAATTTAGGCCATTGTTAAAACGGACATATATACATGGCAAGGTCCAGGCCTGGCCCGGAGTCTAGGTTTTAGACCAAAATTATCAGATTTTGGGCGGAACTGGGCTGTACCTTTCGAACTTGATTTAAATCAGTTTATCAGTTTAATTTGGAACCGAATTTGAAGCTTAATCGTCATCTATATTCAGGACATAAGCCATGATATCTGCCATTTCGAAGAAACCACAAATGCAGGTTATGAACTTCACTAAGTGAAGCCAACTGTGTTCGAGTTCGATAGAGTAAATGATATATAATGTAAGAACGAAATATAAAGGCGTTCCAACTTACCAACCAAAAGATCAATTAAGAAAAAAGAATATAAAGAGATGAGGTTTGCCTACTGATTTTACGTTTAAAAACTCAGATAAGAAGGGTACATGTTACCTTATAACCTACAATAGCAGCGCTAGTCGTTCGTTTTCTTGTCCCGGAATCTGCTGCCAGGAGTTATGGTTAGTTTGGAAAGAGGACGTTGCTTTGATAACAAACTACAACGTGAAGGAGCCGTTAGTTGTTGAGGAAAGGAAAGCTTAGCATAGCAGGTGATAGTAATAGGCGGTTAAGAAAGTCTAGTTGATAGAGACACACAAACAGCCTCCGATTTTTGTCCCAAGCAATTGAGACAAGCTACCTCCAACTAAAACAAGCTCATTATCCAAGTATGACCTCGAAGGTTTCTACCGCAATTGTCACTGTCATATTATTATCATGTTGAACAGAACTCTCCAAGAGGGTTTTCACTTCTAACTGATGCTGAGTGACAAGCTAAAGCTATGCCTCTGATCTATGATTGACAGGTTTCAAGTTTAAACTGTTTTACTCTTCTTTATGTTGAATTCGTTGCTTATTCTATTTGTGTATAATTGGTATGAACAACAGAAGAAGCCTAATAGAAAAACCATTGAAGCATTATGCTATTCTAGATAATAAAGAAGTCTAGTTACTATTTCTTGACTATATATTGAATAAAAATTTAAATGATCTCAACTATATTACAATTATATGTTGTGAAGTACAACTCAACCACTCCTCAAATCAAAATGTTTCTAGAGCCTGTAGTGCGACCCACGGCTCTTACTTATTCCTTGGTGATTTAGATAACAGAAATTTGCTTTCCCATTCCCAGCGGTTCCACTTCCACCACATGGATCTGTTGAAGTTTGAAGAAAAGAAAGGCATGCAACAACCACTTGACGCTGAAATATCACCAAATTTTCACCTAAACCTTTTATACAAAGAAGACCAGATTCTTCACCTTCTCTCAGAATCATGATTGATGTTGATGAATTCTCATGCATAAAAAGTATAAAGACCGGAGTTGTAATATTGTATTAAATCTCATATCAATTTAAATATTAATATTGAATATAGTTTTTAGTTTTTATATAACTAAAATATATATTTGAAACTTTGATGGCTTTTTATCTTTGTTAATTCTAAGATACAAATATTTGGAAGATGGGACAATATAATTTATACGGTACCTAACCCTTATGGTATATGTAAAGCATAAAGAGCGGAGATAATGATAGGCAAACATTGAGCACACTCTTTGCTTCTAAGGCAAGCCTCGTGATATCTTCCTACTCAATCGTATGCCGTACCGTACCCCTGCATTTATTCATCGTTCCAAGATTGTTCCTTAAAAACAACACTTCAGTACACGAGTGAAGAAAGAAAAGTAAAAGATAAAATCAAACCATTGGACTCTCCACCTGTTATTTCTGATGGTGATGGAGGCATTTGGCAAAACAAGTACTCAACAACTCTCGGCATATATAAATGTGGAGGAGATGATCATAATCTTCCATCATTAAGCTTTAGATAATAAACTGCAATGCGGTCATAGATACAGGTCTGATTGTACAATTATATACTTTAATACAACACAAAATCAAACCCTGGGGTATGTTTTTTCTTTTGCTTGCATGCCTTTCTTTTTATTTTTCACCCTCCGAAAGTCCGACCTAAATAGCATCCATATCTACTCAACACCTACGTAACAGCTTCAAGAAGATCTCAAGATTTAACGTGCAATCAGTAATCCTATTGGCACAATCTAAACGAAAATATGAAGCCACCACTGTCAGCCTCGTCCTCAATCCTCATGAGAAAGGCTCGTCTTTCTCCATATATCTTCAGTCTATTAGCCTTCATTATCTTCGTTGCCATCCTCTATTGGGACGACTTCATGTGCCTCCTTGGTGACCTAGATCCCGACGTCGTAGAAGTACCCTCAAGAGCAGGTGAGTTGACCTCATAAATCTAGTAAATGATAGTTTTACTTTATACATATTTACCATAGTTTTTATATGTTTGAACAGTTATGATTCAAAAATTTTGAGATTCAGTGAGTTGGGTTTTGTTTTGGGGTGCTTAGAGAAGAAGTGGGAGAAAATGCCATTTTCAATAGGGAGGACACCGGAAGGTTGCGACGTGTTCATTGGAACGTGGGTGAGGGATGAGTTGACTCGGCCGCTTTATGACGAGTCGGAGTGTCCGTACATACAGCCACAGTTGACTTGTCAGGAACATGGCAGGCCTGATAAGGACTATCAGTTTTGGAGATGGCAACCCCACGGTTGTGATCTTCCCAGGTATTTCCTTAAACTGAGTATACTGGAAATTATCAGAATTGTGTTATTCGTTGGTAGCGTCTAGCTTGCTAGTTATTTACGGCAGTCTCATTCATTTCAACAAAAACTCAGTTATGTGATGCAGAAGAACACGAGAGAAGAACCACTTTTGATTGATATATACTTCCTATTTCAATTGAGGAATTAAATACTAGATAGGAAAATTATAAATTTTTGCTCGCAGTTTCAATGCCTCGTTGATGCTGGAGACACTGAGCAACAAGAGAATGATGTTTGTTGGTGATTCATTGAACCGTGGCCAATATGTCTCAATGATCTGTCTTCTCCATAGACTAATCCCCGAAGGAGCCAAGTCCATGGAGACCTTCGATTCACTGACGGTCTTCACTGCCAAGGTTTGTAGCCATAGTAATGTTTATGACTTGCGGTTTCATTTCTTTCGATTAACTGAGTCGAAAAGTTCGGTTAATTTTACTATGAAAATTTTCATTCTACCTCCGAGTGTAGGAGTACAATGCGACGATAGAGTTCTACTGGGCACCATTTCTTCTTGAATCAAATTCAGATAACGCCATTGTTCATAGGGTATCGGATAGGATAGTAAGGAAAGGTTCAATTAACAAGCACGGACGGCATTGGAAAGGCGTTGACATTTTGGTGTTTAACACCTACGTGTGGTGGATGACTGGAATCGACATGAAGATCTTGTAACTTCCTTTCTTTTTTCCAACAAATATTCAGTTCTTAACTTGAAAAGATGGATTATCCAAGGCCAAAATTGAGATATATTTGTTTGTAATAATGTGCAGGCAAGGGTCTTTTGAAGATGAAGTGAAAGATATTGTGGAGGTGACAACTGAGGACGCTTATCGTATGGCAATGAAAAGCATGTTGAGATGGGTGAGAAAAAATATGAATCCCAATAAGACAAGGGTCTTCTTCACCAGCATGTCACCTACGCATGACAGGTACGTGTATTTTTGCTTCTTTTTCATTTACAAAGTTCTGATTCTGGATAAAACGAAATTCTGCAGGAGCATAGATTGGGGTGGGAAACCAGGGCTAAATTGCTATAACGAAACCACAATGATTGGTAACTCTACGTATTGGGGATCAGATACTAGAAAAAGCATAATGCAAGTAATTGGGGAAGTATTCAGCAAATCCAATTACCCAATCTCCTTTCTAAATATAACCCAACTTTCGAGCTACCGCAGAGATGCTCATACGTCAATCTACAAGAAGCAATGGAGTCCATTGACTCCTGAGCAGCTTGCCAATCCTGTTAGCTATGCGGATTGTGTCCATTGGTGTTTGCCTGGTGTCCAGGATACGTGGAATGAACTCCTATTTACCAAGTTGTTTTATCCTTGAGTAATATATATATGCTCACAAGAGCTCGATCCTGAATTTTCATCATCTCTTGATTCCATGGTTTCTTGATTGGTTCCCTTTTTCCCTTGCTTTTCCTTGGTTAGGTAACAAGGGAGTGGGGAAGAAAATGGAAGTGTAAAAGCGTTTAAAACAAAATTGAATCAAATTGTTGATGAAGTCAGTCATAATCTCAAATCCAGTCAGGATTCAGGACCTTTGGTTTTGCTCAGTTCCTTAACAACTCAAACTGTAAATGTGTTCTCTGAAACTTGGGAATCTGAATTTGTTTATCGTAAAAAGTTAAGCACTAAGGCTCATAATCGCCCCGGTTATGCAACCAAATTCCATGGACACGTGAGTTAAAGATTAGAATTTAAGTTGTTTTAATTACTTTTACTTCAATTGCAGATGAATGGTTCACTCAGAATAATTTCTAACAAAATGACAAACCTAATAAGCATAGGAATAATTAAATTTAGAATTCATTACACAATAAATTAATTCATAAAAAATTACTAATCATTTTAATTATGATTTAAAAATTTAAACTATTAAAATATTTAAAATAAAAGAATGTGAAATTAATATTTTAAATTTCTTAAGTAATAATGTGATTTTTGAATAACAAACATGGCAAATTTCAAACATAAATTTGCAATTTTTTCACATATATTTATGGATTTTTCGATCTAATTGGAGAGAATGTGCTAATTTCAATTGGATACAAGCAAAATTTAGTTTTCCTATTATAATTATACTAAAATTTTAATTTTCTATGTTGGCCTATTCTCAAAAGTTCTTAAACTCAAAATTTAACATACTAGTCTAAAACTTTCCCCTTTTATAGCGTAAAAAGTTGATATAAAATGGAAAATACCTTATGTCCTATGAGAGCAGGCTATTCGTGACTCGTAATTGTCAATTTAGATTAAAAATATTAAAATGTTTGGTTGTTGATAATACAAAATAAGTGTAAATATATCAATTATGATAAAAAATAGTTATTCACTCCATCTTGACAATTTTTTCTTATTCCCTCCATCTTAATGAAAGATGTTCAGCACAAAGGTGGGAACTACCGCTTTCTTTCTTACAACTTAAATTTAGAATAATTTATTCGTGTATTTTAATGTTGTCATTTATTATATCCAATAAGCAAGGGCATTAGTGATATACCTAGAAACCATTTTCACTCCTTCCGATTATTGTTTTCTTGGGAAAAGTGTAGTAGAGTTTCAGAAGAACGAAGATTAGTGATATATCAAGAAACCATCTCCAAGCCATCTGTTTCTTGCTTTTCTAAAGGGGGTGAAGCAGAGTTTTAAAAGAATGATAAGGAAGAAGATCCAAAAACTATCTCTATACTGTTTATTATTTTTCTAGGGGGAGCGAAGCAAAGTATTAAAAGAACAACAAAGAAAAAGATTCAATGGTATATCTGGAAAACCATCTACACACTATCTGCTTATTATTTTTCTAAGGGGAGTGAAGTAGAGTTTCAAAAGAAAAATAAGGAAGGAGATCGTCCATTGGTATATTGAATCAATTTGACTTCTTCACATTTGATGTGTACTATATATTGGTGTGAGTATTCGACCAAAAATTAGCACAAGCAATACTATGGCTAATTGCATTACAGATCATGCATATGTAGAAAATTACCATTGGCTGTTCATTTCAAACAAGTAATAGATTCATTTTTAAAAGGGAATACCATAACTAAAGTACAAGCAATTCTATAGTATAATTGGAACTATATGGGTACTCAATACATAAAATACTAGCCTAATATACAAAAAGTACCACCAATCATTAAAAATAAGTACCACGTATACTTTATGGTCGAAATACCATCTTTAAGTACAAACTATACTCTGCCTTAATATATACTATGCTAATACTCTATTTATCCAATACTATTTCTATGTACAAAAAATTAC
>JAOTJB010000208.1:21438617-21455788 GCA_027123815.1 Erythroxylum minutifolium
TAGTAGTAGTAGTAGTAGTAGTAGTAGTAGTAGTAGTAGTAGTAGTAGTAGTAGTAGTAGTAGTAGTAGTAGTAGTACTAATAGTAATAGTAATAATAATAATAATAATGGATATTTTGGTTATTCCTTTGTCATTTCAAATTTCAGTTTTCAAACTAAACATTAGCATAAATCATCATTAGAAATTCTTAGGAATAAATCAAACGAGTGATACCTATTTCATTTTGTTCATTATCTATTTTATTCTCTAAAAATAACAATTTCATTTCTTATCTATTACAGCAGATGAACCAAACTGGCTGTATGAAAATTGACTATAAACTACCGGTCCGTGGAGTCATAGGTGATCATTTCAGAAAAACAAAGAAAGAACAATATAAAAGAAACAAAATGGTGGGATTTAGAATGAAGTATTGTTGTACTTTAAAATATTGAAATTTAGACTACAAATTTAGCATGAAATTTTTTTTGTTTCTGCATTAATGCTAATATCATTAATAATTAATTAATAAGAGAATGTATCAAAGCATATTAATTATAATAAAAACAATAAACTATTATTAGTTACTATTTAGTTACAGAAACACGATCTGTTGTTAAAATTTAATTGCTATTTGTCACTTATTTTGTTGTATAAAGGAATTTACAGAAAGTATGCTCCCTGAGGATGTACAGAAACAGTGGTAGCATGGAAACAGTGAACAGTATGATTAAGAGAATCAGACGGGAAAAAGAACCGTCCTTATTTTCTTCTTTAACAAAAGTCGGTCCTCCAATGGATCACCCATGCTGCAGGGAATACGCAACAAGTATACACTACTCGAAAGAAACTGGTGGTCCCAGCTTATTGGCTTTGCTTAATGCCTGAGGTTGAAAATGCCCTAATCCTGCTTATTTAGTTTGGCCGATCCGCCACCTTAACTAATGAACGACACTTCTTGTAACTCGGTTTGAACTCATCCACTCACAGATAGCAAAAATGCTGCCTGCATGCAAATGACTTGGTTTATGCTTGTATCACTCGTCTAGATTACATTAATGATACGCCCATTTCTTTTCTACTTTCTGGTTCTACAGCTATCTAAAGCCTAAAACTAGTTTTTATTGTGGTTGGAAATTCGGCCAGTAGTACTCTCGAGTTGACTCTTACGTTTATTAAATTGATAAGGTTTCGTGGATGAACCTAAATTTTTTTGACAGTTCTATCACAGCTTTTGTTGGCCGGGATTCACCAAACCCATTCAACGAAATGGAATCCTCTTGATTATATATTGAGATATATCCCAACAGTTCTCTATTTACAATTGCTATCGTAATCAAGATCGAGTGAAAATTTCAACTCCTTGTCATTAGAAAAACACGTTATTTCTTTTCCAATTAGCTCAGTCGCGGATCCACTTACACATAACACGACAGGCGAACTTATACCGGTTATCATCGAGCATCCATGCGGGAGCAAGCTCGACGCCCGTTTTAAGGAAATAAGTAACAATTATCTTCTAAAGTGATAAGCTGAGAACAAGAAGGCGAGTATTTCAAGTACCAGACGACAATTGTTGACATATTATCATCAGCTTCAAGCGGCTTTTTATTATTCTTGCATCTTTTTACTGCTCTCTGTCTTTGCGTAAACAACTTGGTGAGGCTTTACAGACCTTTCGGCTGAATCCGTAGAAAGAGGCCAAGGGCACGTTTGGAACTTTAATCCTTAAATCCCTGAAAGAACTGTCCCAGAATATTATCAAATCACAGATAGGAACTATTTAGAAAAAGTGTCTCAAGAACGAAGAGTAAGTAGACCCATCTACCAGATCAGCTTCTGTAACAAAAAAGATAAATTACGATGCAAATCACTCGGTGACATCGAGTAAAGGTATGGCCTTTTTGGTTTCTTTGGTTAAGTTTTAACCTTGATCAAGACAAGGAAAAGGTATCTATTGAGCCACGAGCAAAAGAATAGGTACAAGTATTATTTCAGGGTATTACAGGGTGGCAGATGATGATGGGTCGTGTCGTGAGAAAGCCTCGTACGGTCAAATCATGACACATCGACTAATGGGTGGCTCTGATTTGTTTGTTGTGTTAACTTTGATGGAACAATAAAGGCCTGCTTGCCCACTTGCGTACCAACTTGCATATTACGTTCCAACTCTTCCCACGCAAAATCACATTTGTAGTATACAAAGATAGAATATTAAAGGAGGCACAAATTGCAACTTGCTTTGGTTTCTAATCCAAGTTGAGTTTTTTAAATACAACTTGTATACCAGCTGTTGAGTCCTCCACTGCCCATCACATATGTACCAGTCATGATTCCTATCGAGTATTCAAAGTTTCAAACCCCTCCTCTCTTAGTGCTTTTGTTATTTAAATTAGAAGTTGAAATATTGTGATATTCTCCAATCAGTTAGTAATACGATGTATGAGAACCTTCCAAGAAATCTATTAGAATAACAGCCGGTATAAAATTGCAAAGACCAGACACATAAAATCAGGCATGCATCAACTCATTTAAGGAACAAGAATCGAAAGGGGCAAACGTCGTACAAAAATATAATTATTCTTATCACCAACTTGTTACCTTTTGCAACTCTTTGGCACGCAGCTTTGATGTTTTCTGTCTGTTTCGTGGTTCAATTAGAGCAAGTCAGGAGACTATGAATTCAATATATATATATGCACCTGTATCATGTTACATTTTCGGTTTATTGACATTGTCGCAAGAATCATTTATTCAAAAAGAAATTTTGGTTTTTATTCCACAATTTATATTGAACATAATGTAGAATATAACCCAATGCGTACTCGCCGTATAAGGAATTGTGCATACATTGCTCGTTGATTATGACGCCCGTCCGATGAAAAGAAACGGCTGAACTACATCTAAGATCCAGGAAAAATGGGATTGGAAATACTATGCTTAAAGCGTGTAGCAGCCGGTTTGATAGTAATCAAATTCAATACTAGGGTTGAAGAAATATCCCATTCTTCACATATTTTTGGCTAAGGAAATATATACAATAAGGAATGAAAAATAGAGGGGGATGATCAAGTAAAACAAAACAATATTATCCACGTCGAAGTTGCTCATTCCCCGGAAAAACAAAAGGTTGAACCTACACAGTCCAAATTAAGAAGACAAATTTACTGTGATTGTATACTTATGAAGAGGCACTCTCGAAGGAAAACAAAGTTGACTTAACATCAAAATACTATCACCTTCAAGCCCCATGATCTACGAATTTCCAGGGCGTTAAGATTAATCCAGGACGATAATCCGCTCATCAACCTCACTCTGGAAACAAAAAAACAAAGATATTGTCTTTAAACCTGGAATCCAATTTATTCATGATGATTGCGACGAGGGTATCTTTTTATCATTCCTATCCATGCTCTCAGCGATCTGAGCCAAAGATTGCAGGTTGCACCGTACAATCGTGTCGAGAAAACTGCACGTATCCTCCTTAGTATTACCAGGTGGTATGTCGACGACATATGACTCAATAACAACTGTAGCGTTCTCAATCGGCGACAAATGCAGTGTGGTGACAGACCTGTAATTGGTCAGTCGATGTTCACCGCCGATCACGCTAAAGCTCATGACGTGTCGTTCGTCGTCGAGAATCTCGAGACGTTCAGTGCTTGACGCGGCGGGGAGACCCGACACCACTTGTACCTCACGGAGAGTGCCCACGTCTCCATCTCCGTGAATGACTCGGCAGCTCTTGAGGAAGTGTTTGTAAGCCTGTGGGTTATCAAAACGTCGGACCACTGACCACACGGTGGAGACCGGCGCATTAATGGTTTGGACCAGCACTGAGCAGCACTGATTAGAATCTATGGGCCTCATATGATGGCAAGCCACGTCTTCAGGTATTGGTGTATCCCAAGCCATCGGAACCCTCCAATTCAAGGTGGCCGGAGATTGCTTGCGAAAGGGCAAGGTGGTGGTGGCCCTTTGGAGCTGTACAGAAGATGGCATGTCGATGGGTATTGAACGTCGGACACCGTCTGGGTTTAGGAGGATGAATAATGTGAAAGGGAACAGTTGAGGAGTGGATTATATATGGGAAGAAGAGGGATTGAGGTTTAGCTTATTTGGATCCACTTGTATTAGTTTGATGTTTTTCTTCGGAGATAGAGAGAAATAGGAGAGAGAGAGCATACGCCAGACTTGTGCAAGTTGAGGAGAGAGAGTTTTGTTGGTGATATTGTCAAGCAGCATACGCCAGACTTGTGCAAGTTGAGGATCAACTTGCAAGTCTTTTGGACTTATTGGTTTAGGTTGATATTATTCCTTTTTCTTTATTTTCCAAACTACCAAGACTGCCACTTTTTTTATTTATTTTTAACAAATTAGTTTCAGAGCATAGCATAGGTTGTTGCCAACTCTTTTTCTTATGGTCGTGACTCGTGATCCCTTTCCCTTCCCACCCACAACCGGTTGTTTTGTTTTTTCCCCTTGACTGATTGAATAATGAATTTCATATACGACCACTTTAATGTGTTGGATTATCAAATTAATAGGTTACATTACTTGCTCCTTCAGTCCATCTTAGGTTAATAGTTAGGGGAAAAATAAAAACTTCAATGAAATGAGATGACATCATACAATTTAACATCAAATTGTACATTTAATTTTGCCAAAATCAAAATTTGACTCTTTCGAATTCTCAGTTCTTAAGTAATGATGTTGGAGGTAAATTAATTCAAATTATTATGTAATAGAAATGATTAACTTATTAAATATTAATTTGGAAAATTTTATTGTATTATTAATTAATGAAATTGTTAATGACTATGGGGCATGTAGTCTTATTTTCTATTTTTATTGTGGTATTTTGTTTTTATTAATTGTTTATTTTAATATTGTTATGTTTGTATTTTTAAATATGAAATAAATTTGTATATTAAATTATTTTTAATTTATTCTCTTGTATAATAAATATTTATTAAAATGAATGAGTAAATGTTTTATAAATTTTATTTATAAACTAATATTTATTTTGAAAATGTATTTAATATTATATATTGAAAATTATGTATAATTAAAACTGGTCCTCAGTCATTGGCGGCCTTTATCGTGGAAGATGTTAGTCCATTAGGAATTCAACCTTTTATTTATGTCGTAGGTCTAGGAAACTTCAGGAGATGTTTCGCTTTCGGGTTGGAAAAATATAAAGTTAAAAGAAACATATTATACGTGTGCAACAAAATGTACATAGTTATCATTACTATTCAATCATCATCTTCTGGCAAAACTTCTTCATCCCGAACTGGATTCATTGGAACGTATGCAGGCTATATAGATATATAATACATATGCACGAGTCCATTTGTCCAATAATTTTTTCTTCAAATATCACTTAGTTCACTCAAAAATAAAAAAGGCCCAACCAATTGACTATTGATTAAATGTAATTAACATAGTAAATAAGATGCAATGATATGAATGAGTTTGTGCTCAAATCAGGTATCTCTTTGTAGCCAAAAAGAAAAAGATATTCTGATAATTTCTATATATATTGGAAAATTAGAATTAGGTTCAAAATACACTCAACTTGAGTATAATATTCAAAAATATGTATACACAAAATAGAATATTCTTCCATGTCATCTTTTTGTTTTTGTTTTGAGTTAGGGACACCTATTAAATGTTCCATCAACATCAGAGGAAAATAGAAAACTTCAATGCACATGATCGAACAACGTTTTCTGTTGTAATTCTCTTAATTATCCAATCAAGTATGCACCAGTAATTATTTTACGTCCCAATTTCTTGATTATGTATGATTTTAAAACGAATCACCCATGAGGTTGATATAAACTTTAGATAGAAGGAAGCCAAGAAGAGAAGAGAAAGTAAATTATAGTGTATTGCTCTTTCACTTAACATGGCGTATATACGTACAGATTAAAAGTTACAAGACTTAAAGGTAGATTCCGACCTCCCTCCCTCCCTTTCTTTTTTTGAAAGGACCTCCCTCCTTTTCAAGTTGTAATTTTCCCAACTACACTATATATAAAGCGGATAGACAAAATAACGTTTATGGCATTTCATCAAAAACAAGATTAGTTTTTAATTGTTTACCCAATTAATTAATACAATTTGCCCAAAAAGAAAGCTCAGCACCGCCGGATATATGTATATATATATAAGCGAATATTTCAGTATATTGGATAGGGTCTTATTAACAATAAATTGCATTTTCAAAGTGTACATCTTATGGAGCTTGACGCCTGATCAAAGGATATATATAAAAAGATTATTCTGGCACCAACTTCTTAATTAAGAATTAATAATTTGGCCATCTTTCATAAGACATATATATCGAAAAGATTAGCAACCACTTGCCTAAATAGCACACACACCATCAAGAAATTTAACATTGGCCCAAGGTACTGACATATTCACAAGAAGAATCTGGCAGTAGACAATCAGTTGTGCATGGTCTGATAGAATTTTGTCATTATTTTTGTGGACTAGCATGATAAATATAATTTTCTACAAACCTCGATTAATTTGATTAATTTGATGTCAAGATAATTAGGCTTGTCAATTATCTCTTTAACGTATCATTGAACCTGTGCTCATAGGTTTGCTATGATGGTAGGCTTGGTCTATGTTTTGTAGCGCACAGGAGGTCCTACTGCTAGCCGACCTTAAATACAATCGTCCCATTAAGAACTGTATGTGCTTTTGTTGATTAGGGTTTGAAATAGCAGTAGTCAATCATCTGCGTCTCTATCACTTCGCTTCACAGAAAATATCAATAGATTCAATTATTCCACAATTTTCAGGTATTTGTCCATACAATTATTGAATCTAATATGTTGCAATTCTAGGGTTAATCAAGTGTGTTGATTAATTATAAAATTAATCTATAATTTCGTCTTAAATTTCCTTCATGGTTAAGTTGATATATCAGATTTTAGGCTAGTTCCTATCCTAACTTTTTTGGATAATAAATTAAAAATTATTAAATTGTTTTAAATTTTTATTTAACTTTTAAAATTTTTAATTAAGTTTAAAAATTAGGCAACTCAATTTTTAAAATTAATGTGACTAACTGAGCAAGTGAATAAGAAAGGATATACGTCATCTTCTTTTTCATATATTTTTATTTTATTATCACAAAAGAATCAATGAGGATGTCAATAAAGCGGAAATAAATTAATAAAATATTAATAGAGGCAATATTTTAAGAGGAATTGTCCAAGTTTAGATATTTAATGGAAAATAAAAAGATTTCACACTTTCTATTTTGTTATTCCTCTTTTTTACATGACATAAGTTTAAAAACTAACAAAAATAAGAGTCCGATGTTGGTTTAGCTTTCAAAACGTATGTTGACTTTGTTCTGGAACTTTTACTAACTGTAACTCTAACTTTGACGCCGGTTTGCTTCTACTTCTCCAGTCCGCAACTATAAGTCTAACCTTGACACCGGTTTGCTTCTACTTCTCCATTCAGGATTCAGCAAAGCCAATGATGATGATTTACTTTTGCGTCCAACATCGATTACGTTCTATAATCCTTTTTCCAAACCTCGCTCATTCACTTAAATCAATATTAATTATGGCTTTCGATACATCCTCTTGAAGAAGTAAAATTTCATTCTTTGCATAAAACATCCACCGCTAAATCTTTGAAAACTTCTTTGACCTTCTTCACTCTACTTCTTGTCAGAGCTCTCAACGGATCTCTAATTTCTTTTGGTGCTTAACTTGAAACTTTCGCAAACTATGCCCTTATGTACTACTTGATCTTCATCAAAATCCTAACTAATCAGGATACTGGAGAAGTATGTACATTCTGCCTAAACATTTTTAGAGAATTTTACACCTATTTCCTTATTAAAAAATCAAATTTAACTTGGTATTGAAAAATTATGTATAATGAAGAGATTCAAATTCCTGACACTAAATTTTAGTGGAAACTAATATGCTTACTGTGATTGTATGAGCATCTTCAAACAAGTTTGAGTCATTGGCTCTATTGGAAATAATTTATTCCCCATAAGAATAAGAAACGATAGTATATTACAGAAAACTAAAACATACTATAGAAAATCATTTAATACAACATAGAAAATCATCAGACACTAAATAGAGTTTTTAGTGGACAGTTCCAAAATTTAGGGGTGATATTATCTCTGCAAGTACTAGTTTTATAAGCTATGTATGTGTAACACAGCTAGGAGGGTTGATGGGCATTTGTGGAAGTTCAACTGAGCTAAATTTCTTAAAATCCTCTTTTGTCCTTGCAAATTTAATTCACATTCTCGGCAGTTTACCATTCCTGCCAGTTGGCTAATCCAAGATTTGTCAATTAAGAAGCATACATGTAGTATATTAACAGATTATACATATGGTAACAAAATTAACCGTTAATCAAGCAAAACTGGCCCAATCTACGTCTACAAGATCCGCATATATTAAGTGTGAATACCATGGACTCTGGAGTTTGTGTTTTGAGCCGTCAAGAACAGACGATTGAGGACAGGACCCAAGACATTTTTACAATTTTCTCTTATAGAATTCAAGCTTCGGCCGTTAAGAAAATAGGCTTGCTTCCTTTTTTTTTTTTTTTCAACAAAAGATCTGATAATTGGGAAAGAGAATAAGTTGGAAATCTTAATCGAAAGACATTTTTTCATGAGATAAAAAGAAAACAAAAATAGGCAGTTCGTTCACCTTATTTTTGGATATTTCATCTTGCTGGCAGCAATTCAATAGGGGAGACGTCATTTTGAAGTAATCACCACTACTTGGCATGACAAAAAGATTTTCCACGTTAACTCGTAGAAGCCTTCTCGTTTTTCATGATCATATGGAATGACTTGACACGATCTTCCTCTACCATCTCTCTCAGTACGTCGTCTTCAATCTTTTCAGCTTGCCAACGAGAAGGGTCTTCTACAAATGCTTCACTGAATATCATACTTGAAACCCATTCCTTCCATGTCGTCCTACGATACTTGTCTTCTTCAAGGGTTCCTGCCGCAAGGAGCTGATACACGTACACCATCTTCTGTTGACCTGGCCTGAATGCTCTTGCAATGGCCTGTTTTGTTTTCGAAGGATTCCACTCTGAGTCCAGCAGAATTACCCTTGAAGCTGCAGTCAAACTAATGCCTTCAGCACAAGCTGTGATTGATGCAAGCAATACTTTTGAAGGACCACCAGATTCTTCAAACTTATCGATAACTCTCCCTCGTTCAAGCAGTTCGAGGTCTCCTGTCAAGACTAGAATTTCTCTGCCCTTTTGCCAGTTAAAGATTCGCTCAAACAAGTCAATGAATAAGTTTATGGGTGCAATGTTGTGACAAAATATCAGAACCTTCTCATTCCTGACAACACGATTTACAAGATGTAGAACAAACATCACTTTGGACCCTTTTCTGAAACTTAACTTCAGCTTCTCCATTGCTATCAATGTGTCTTGAGTAAAGAATTTGTTGACACAGTTTGAAGTTTTGACTAACCAGGGATGTATTGATGAAAGTGTTATCAAAAGTTCAAGTTCCAGAGGGTATCCAGGACAGTTGGCCATCAATCGATGAAGTTTCACTAAAATTTCATTTTGTATATCCGTCGAGTTCATCAATATTGTGTAAATCTGTAAACCTGGGAGGCCGTCTGAAGCTCCACCTTCATATACATCAATAAAACGATTAGTAATACTTTTCAGCATATTCAGACCCAGCAACCTTTCTTCTGATATGTTGGAATCAATTTTCTTTGCAATGTTATCAAGGAAGAATTTTCTTGCACGTGATTCCATTAAATGAGGCGCTTTTCCTTTCCCTTTCTTCCTCCTCGAGAACTTAGGATCCAACTTCCTCAAAACTTCTATGATGAACTTTGGCCTAGCCAGGCACAGGGTGTTGAAATATTCGCAAAAATTATTTTGAAACAAGGTACCTGAGAGAAGTATCCTCAAATCAGTTGGGACTTTCATCAGAACCTTTCTCAGCCTTGATTTCGTGCTTCTAGGATTATGACCTTCATCTAGAACAAGAATCCCTGGACTTTCTCGCAGCACTTTAGCCATACATTTTCTGTGTTCAAAGTCTGAGTCTTCTCGCATCAATGTCAAAAATGAGGTGTAGCCCATTACAAGAACGCTAGGTTGTGCATGCCACTTCTGAAGTTTCTCTAAGCAATCCAGGATATGCATAACATCTTGAGTAGGTTGTAGACCAGTGTAACGATACGTCACTGACTTCTGCCTGAAGACCCTATATGATCTACGGCCATGGATGAGATGCACAGGAATTGGAATTTGCCATTTTTTGAATTCCTTGTACCAGGTATACAGAGTTGTTTTTGGAGCAAGGATCAAAGGTCGTTTAGCTGGAAACAACTTTAAGTAGCTAGCAAGAAATGCAATGATAAGAAAACTTTTCCCAGCTCCAGGAGTATGAGAGATAACACATCCTCCTATCTTCTTTGATGCTTTTTTCATATGTGTTGGGACCAAAGAACCAGCAATATTTCGCCACAGAAACTCAAATGCTTTTTTCTGGTGTAAATGCAATTTCTTTCTGAGGTCAGGTACTAAGGCCCAAACATTCTCGTTTTCTTCTGATGAAGGCATGTCATTACAGAAAGCTTGATTGCTGAAAAGATTCAAGCCCTCTTCTTCTTCTAGCTTAAGCACCATATCTTCTTCTATGCATGGTTTATTTTCCCTCATCCAGTCAGTGAATTCCACCTGGAAAAATGAAAAAGGATTGCAGTCAGTAAACCATATGGAACACTGATATCATGATGTTTCAATAGCCTTATCCCTCAACTAAATGGTAACACTGATATCATGATGTTTCAATAGCCTTACGCCTCAATTAAATGGTAAACATGGAGCATTTGTTATAGAGAAAATATAGCATATATTTCACATTTTACCAAGTATATAAAGACCCTTTCTCATCAGCCTATTATTCAAATGTAGCTTAGGAATTTCAACATGCTACGGTTGTTCTATCTAACAGATGAGCAAGACGTATAGTAACTATAGTAAAAACATTAGACATAGACTTTTACTTACAAATGGTGCTGATACATATTTTATTTCACTTTTAACAAAGCCACATATATGGCATAAGATTCCAATTTCTTCATCCACTTTGAATTCGTGCTTGCAATATTTGCCCGAGTTTTGCATGGACTGAGTTGAAATTCGAGCCTGAGAATCCTTGCACCAAGCTGAATGAGCAATAAAGAATGAAACATACAGTATGTATGAATATTTTCTTGGAACAGATATCCAAAATGTGCAATTGGAAATCTGAATATATCTATTTCAGCATCATTATGTACCTACAATACAATATAGTGTCTTGAGTGAAACATAGTTATACCTCATTTTCTTCTAAAAGGTAAACTGATGCTAGAGACATTTCCATCTCTCTCCACAACATTTCAGTTTCTGAGCTTTCGCCCTCGTCCTCAATTGTGGATGGTTTCATTTTCTCTTCTTGATACATCTGGTCTTTTGCCTTAAACTGCTCCCACTGGTCAATTATTGGTGGTTCTTCCTGTGACCTGATTGTGGAATACATGTTTTTCATGTAAGAACGTATAAGTTTGTTGTACAACCCAGCACTTAAAGTTTTCTTCTTCCAAGTCCTTAACTTGCAAGAATCATCTGTCTTTGGATGTAAGGAACGGTATTTTGCACCAACATTGGTAAAAGAAGCACTTCCTGCCACTTCATTTTCAAACACCATATCTTCCAATTCAAAGTTATTCTTCCTTCGTGCAGCAGTGGAACTCTTTGTACTAGTGTAAAGGAAAGACACTTGGTTTGTCCCTCTAGTCATATTGACAGAAGTCCTAACAGGGGTATCAAATTGTTTGAGTGTTGCCGGCTCGCTTTTAGTAGGTATAGGAACAGTAGCAAGTTGAGATTGTATTTTGGCTACACCTGATTCAAGCTTCTTTAATCTAGACTTGAATGCAGAAGCAGTAAGATGTTCAAATGTTTCAAGTTTCGGAGAATGAACTACTGCTTTATTTACTGTATGTTCCTCTGAACCACCAGTGCGTGCACCAAACAAATAGGACAGTGGCATGTGCAGTTCATCATCTTTCCATTTATTTGGCGTGTATGGTAGGGTTCGCACCCAACCAACATTTGTCTCTGGAAGAATGTCACAGCCTAGGAAACGGTCAGGTTGTACATTTCGACGCTTAGATCTTCGCAAGTTCATACCCAATGGTAATGATTCGGCCTCGTCTATAACAGACATTGATGATGCCTCAGTGGTATCAGCAGGAACAAATTGGACCACAGTAGGTGTCAAAATATCATTTTCCAGCTTGAAATTCAAAAGATTTTGATATTTAACAGCTTTTACCAAACTGTGGTCATCTTTGCACTCTGAAATCTGATAAACAATCTTGTTTTGCACTGATCTGACAACAAATGCAATTTGCTTAAGGACGGATGTCGCAAGAAGCCATGTCAGATCAGACAAGAACTTCCCCGAGAATAACTTAGTTCTTTGTACTAAAGGACAGTCCTCAGACGAATTCCAGCGATACGACAATCCCTCACAAGGATAATTTTCAAGCCTTTGAAGAATGGAAATTTGGTCAATTCCAATTAATTTAGTATCCCTACTAAGCTTTGCTCTCTCTGAACCAAGAGGTCCTTGGTGAACATAGAGCTTAACAAAAAATTGACATGAACATTGAGATTCGTGAGGCTTTCTCTCTATAGAACTTATTTTAGCATCTATCCATAGCTACACAAGAAATAATGCAAGTAAGATAACCGCCAATATAGGAATTCCAACATTTTAAAGTGCAGCAAATATGATAGTCCATGCAGAAAATATTTCAAGTTACAAATTATCAGTTCAATGTATTTTCAATCATTCAGTTCAATGTAACAACAAAACATAACTTACAGGTTCTGGATCTTCTTTCCCCGAGTTCTCTCCATCATGAGGGGATGAGAGCACACAAACATCGATTCCAGGCCTCAAAAAGCAAATGCAGTCAGATAAAGTTGCCTTCCTTGACTTTATGCGAATGTTTGCGTAAGGACCATTCTTTGCTGTTAGTTGAGTATTATCTGTGAAATTCATGGTCATAACTCCATCCCTAACTTCAATGAACTCGACACCTTCCCATGAGCCACTCTGAGAGGCCTCAAAGGCTGTCAAATAAAATTCATTAAGGATGTGCCAAGAAAGTGTTAATTAGAAAACAATTCACATATTACTGTCAACCTATTACTCCAGCCGCACCAAATGAATGAGAAACTATAACCACTTTATCTATTCATACAAGTCTATTCTACATAATCAAATCAAATTAGAATTTCTTAATGCTAAAATGATGACAACCAATCATATAAAGATTCGTGACATGCAGACCCCTTTGGGACTTCCACATTCTAACTACTCCGCTGACTATATAGGACTGGCATTAAGATCATAGCAGCATTATCAAAGCAATGCAGTAATTTCAGTTCTTTACTGATGTAGAAAGACGAGACCATACCACAATTCATTGAAGGGTCTTAGCCCCGAAACATCACAAAAATAAACAAATGGAAAATAAAGAAGGCAAAGGCAAAAGAAAAAAGAGTGGCAATAAGGTATCGTTACGGTGATCATCAAATGGATGTTCAGACTGATAAAGATGCTTCCTCTTCATACTTGATCCAGCAATTGTCTTATTTCTTCAAATAGCCCTGCGAACCAAGTTTCGAAGTTATGAAATATCAACTCGCCGGTACACCATCGTTTTCTTTTTTCCTTTCTCTTATATTCAATAATCTATGATGAGCAAATCGTGAAGTTGTCAGAAAAGAAGAAAAGAGTCCTGTGACAGCTCGTGTTACAAAGAATGAATGGATTTTCCAGTAAGACCCACGAAAATAAGCAACAAAAATAGAGAGTTAAAGTCACTCTTTTACCTGAAACTTTTTTCCGGGCGTATCGAGCAAGGAAATTTCAGGTGACCCGGGACAAAGGGTTTCTGATTCCGGCGAAGACTTTTCATCGACAAGTAGAAAGTAAAGCCATGTTAATTTTATTGTAACCTTGAGAAACGCACAAACGCAAACTCATAGAGAGCGAGTGGCAGAGAGATTTAAAAGTGACAGGGACAAGGCTGAAAGTACTATAAAAAGTGAAATCGGGGTTCGTGCGAGTGCATGGGTAATCCACAGGAACTGGCTCGTAAATGACTCGTGTTGTCCTCGCTTCGAGGGACAAGATCAGCAAATAACTGAAAATGGAAGGGCAGCTTGGGAATTTTGGGCAAGAATTATTTTCTTTTTAACGGCTGTCATCTATTCTATGTTGGGCTCAGAGTTCGATGACGTTTGACTTGGTAAAGCGCTACTAACATAGCTGCGTTGGGCACGTCATTAACGGTGATCTTACTCTGCTTCAAAATTAAAACATCGTTTTAATTAAAAACTGATGACTTACCTTCACGGTGCCCTAAGTCAAGCCAATGCCTCTTTTTTTCTTTTAATTTTGCTTTTTTACTTTATTTCTTCGATCTTACTTTCAACTCTTTTCATCGATATTTAATAGATCTTGCTTTAATAAATATCGGCTTTTGCCAATTTGCTCCATTTTTCATCTTCTTCTTATGACCTCTTAGTTCATTTATCTTTTTCTTCTATCCAAAACTGCAAGCCCGGTATTTTGCATTTTTGTGTTTAATTAGTTATTAACCCCCTCTAAACTTATTCGTAAATAGGTTGAGTAATTTAAGCAATGATTATTTACTTGAAAAATATCGATGTTCTTGAGTATCTTTTTTCACTTGAAAATAGTGTAATGAATTATTGGAGATTTTGTTTTACTCTTGGTGTTTTAGATGCCCCGAAATCAACTCAGTACATGGTGTTGTTCAATAACATAATACATCGTGTGAGGTTCTCCAAGTTTTAAGTGACTGTGTCGCAAGAATTTGATAAAATGGTAAGTTGATTGTTCTCTTCATGTTTTTGTACTTGGGTTTAGTTTAGATGGTTTATCTTTTTATGCATTGCTTCTTTTTCAATGTATAGACCTTATTGAGGCTTTACTTCAGCATGGGAGGCTTATGTTAAATACGTTAAATCAAATTTATAATAGGTTCAACTCAACTCAAAAGGAAGGCAAGTGTTTTATAAACATTTGTACTCATGTTTGATTTATATCCAATATTGGTATCACTTAAATCGGCCAGTCTTGTGGCCCGAAAAGCAAAACTGAAGCATATAAGGTTGTGATAAACTTTTGTTTGACATGTTGAAATTTAAGTGACTTTGGTAACTGGAAATTTCCCTAATTTCTTCAACATATCAATTTCTATTATTTTCTAGATTCTTGTTATTTCATTATATTTGTATTTTAATTGTTTCAGAAATTTGTCCAGAAAATAATATCAGCTTGGATGTTGTGCAAGCAAATTTTCATAAACTTGTCACATCTCATTATGTTGAGCGTTGCCCTCTACCTTAACCTATTCTTACGCAACTAGACCAAGATGAAGTTCCTATTAAGAAGAGAGGTGCCAAGTCTTCTAAGGTTGTTTCTTATTCATTTGAAAATTCCAAATTCTTACTTGTCATACGTATAAATGGTCAAACTAACACGCTAAAATCTAAGCAATGCAAAGATAAAAGGATCACTGATATTCTTTTGTACCATCAATTAATTCTTCCAAGATAAGAAATATGTCTTTAGTTGTGCCTTAGAGATGGATTCCTTGTAGGGTTTGATTACTCACTTATCTCCTTTAGACCTCATTCTAGATGTTTAATTTTAACTGCATCTTACCAGTTGACCCCTGCTAAGCTTCTAACTTCTTTGTTCTGACGAAGGTTTTCAATCTTTATTATTTGTTTTGGTGAATGATTGCAGATAATTGTATAACCAGAAACACTAGAACAACATGTTATTATGGCAGCAGTGCCTGTAAAAGCAAAAGGATTTTCCTTCGTTATTGATGATTAAAGGAATGCTGATGCAGTTAAAGACAAGAGTGACTCCTGTATTGGACATATTGGGGAAAAGGTTGTTCGTTGCATATTGTATTTAGAGTTATCATAGTCACATGCTAATCTTTTTTCTACACATTTTTAGTGCAAAAATGATGTTTTGGAGTTAGATGTAAATAGTGGGGGTACAGAAGAGCAAGCAGTCTTTTGGCGTGTCAACTTTGATGAGTTTATTCATCAACTTAGACATAAGGTTCAATTTTCACCTCGACTTGTCAACAATTCGTTTGACTTAACATCTTAAAGTATTTTGTGAACTGGTTACTGGTGTTTTATCAGACATTGAGTTAGAGATTGAATCTTGAAGTTAGTAAATGAAGTTCAAAAGAATATAATAATTATGTATCACTTACTATTACCAGAGCTCTGATTTCTTAATATGCTTACTAATTCTTTTTCTTAAATGGTCCAGACTTGTTCATTACAACCAGGATTGCACTGAGAACATCAGAACTAGGTTGGACGATGGAGCTGTGATTGTCATAAGTGCAATGCCAGAAGCATCTAAAAGGGAAGAGAAGAAAGTGAAAATTGCAAAATTAGGTGTTGAAATTTCTCAGATATTCGCTCAAGAACCTATTCTCATTGTTCATTTTATAGATACCCTTTGGAGTTAGCTAACATTTTTTATGCATTAATTGTAATAAACTACAGCTCCATTATCACTTGATTTTATTTATAAAGAGGTGATTAAGAACGAAATGGGTAGAAATATGACCTTCGACCATGTTTGAGCTTCCCTTTTTCAATTAAGTTTTGGTCTACCATTTATGATTGTGGAAGATGAATCGTATATAATAGGTAATAATTTGGTCCTTTGGTTCATTTCTTCTTAGAATATGACTCAATAGCTTGACTCAGAAAATTACATTTTGGTTAGTAACACATGAATAATTGCTCAACAGATTTACAGTACATTATGAAATTGGCACAGAGTGATGAGGTTTGTGTTCCGTTCAGTGGGTATTTGTAAATATAATTTTGTTCATTGAAATGATTTTGTAATATTTGATCTACTGAAGGTAGAGTCAGTTGTCCTGAAAAGATAGGTCGCTTGCTTGAGTGTAATAAGGTATTTTGAACTTATACAATAATTACAAATTTGTTTTCTGAAATCCTGACTTGATATTTAACCTAAAGCTTTGCAAGA
>JAOTJB010000208.1:21461339-21474561 GCA_027123815.1 Erythroxylum minutifolium
GTGTTCCTAGTGTCTTTTAAACCCTCGACATCTCTTACCATATCAAACAATATCCTAAAGGTTGCTTTATTCATACGAAGTTCACTAATGCAGGCATTATCACAATCCATGGTCAATATAAACATCCATATCATTTTATCAATCCTTTTTTCTTCCTTTGTTTTAATTTCACGGACTTTATCTTGAAGGTACAAACAATAGATAACATAATGGATAGCAAATAAGAAAACCATCATATTATTTGTTGTTTATTGAAGTATCAAAAGTTGCTTTAGTTTGTGCCATCATTCGCTAATAGAGGGCAAGCCCTGTTGATCTACATTAAAAAATTCAGAAAATAATTGTCCAAAATATAGATAGGCATATTGAAAAGCTAGGTAATAGCAGTGGAAAAGAGATAAAACAATAAGCGAAGGAACTAGAGAAAGATGATCAAGAAAATGATCAGTTTCTATGCATACTTTAAACCAAATAGTTGATGTACTTTTATTTCCCAACCCTGATAAAAGTATATCAAGTTTTGGTCAATTGATTAACAAAGGATATGAATGAACTTTGCTAGTGGTGAATGAGTGATAATTGATATTAAAAGAGCTTAAATTGATGAGAATTTGCATTAAGAACAAACTTTTTTTTGTTGATTAGAATGTTAAGAAAAGTCTTTTGCGGAGAATACTTTTATATATGTTGCTAAGTTGCTTATATTAACTAACAAATTAGTAATATACTTTTTAACAAAATGGAGTAATAAAGAGAATATTAGAATCATCGTGAGAGTGACAAGGAGCATAATGGTTGAAAAGGTAATATTGAAGAAGTTTTTGATTAAATGACTGAATATTTTAGCATATTAGCTATATATGCTACCCACCAAAACACTCGAAGGTAGAACACCATATTTGATAGTTTAATAAATATTGTGAATGGTGATAATATTGTGGAGATGACTTTTAACCACTTCATGAAGAGGAAGAAGTTCTAGATAAGGGTCAAGATGAACTTCATATGAGATTTCAATTAGGGGAATAAGAACCTTTATTGAAATTTATGAACGAGCGTACTTAGTAGATGTTACCCTAACTATATTCAATAAGGCAACAACTAAGAAGGGATGGGTTGCATCTATGAAATGGGAAAATTTCATGATAAATAAGAGTGAAACAACACCAATACAGTAAAACAACATCAGCCCAAAGATAAAACGCAACTTAAAGTTGAAAGACACTGCATTGAGTTATCCTATCCTTTTCCTTCCATGTTCAATCATATGGTATAAAGAAATTCTGTTTCTTTATATAGAGACATTTATATTGTGCATAAAATAGGAGCTCCGGAATGTAAGAAAGCAAGAGTAAATGAACTTACAGGAACTCGATCTGGGTATTTCTTGATGATCTTGTTAGATTATTGGATTCATTCACTTACATCATAACCATAGACATCGTTTAATGTAAACAAATATATATGATTTCTAACATCGACTGTCTTATTGTCAAAGAAATTAACAGAAAGTAATAAAAGCAACAAACTTGGAGATGTAAGACCAAACAAAATTGAAAGACCATCATTGTAATAGAAGATACATTATATATGTGAACAAGGGTGTTTATAGAGAAAATCATCAAAGTAGCCAAATGAAAACATAATAGCTCATAGAAACAGCAACTTTTAACTTCTATAAAGACCAACCATAGGATACAGTACTACAACAAGTAATAATATGAGTGGATTAGAAATTTTGGACTTATCTAAAAACTGACTGCATGATGAAGCAATGCCAAGGAATTCTTGCTTGGCTAGCTTGGGATGGCTATCCATTAGATAAAACAACTTGTCAAGTGAGATTTCATCATTTTCTGCCTCCAAATTAAGAGTGTTGAGCCTACATGGGAACTTTTTCCAAGGGCATATTCCCCTTTAAATATGCCAAATGGAAGACTTACACATTCTGGACCTTTCCAACAACAACCTCTAGGTTGAGCTTCCCCCATGCCTTGATAATATTATTTCTTTCAATTTTAGAATCGCATAACTACGAAGTTATTCCATACCTTTTCCTCTATGACAAGCATTAGTTACTCATTCTTCCTTTAAATGTGTTTGGCAACATCTTTTATTTTAATCATCAATAAAAGAACTTGCCTTAATCATACTTAACCACCAAAGTCCATCCAATCATCTCTGAAAATGCTAATCAAATGGAAGCAAAGGTCAGCAATGAAACCCACTATATCCTAAGATGGAAAGCCCATAGAACCATAATAATGAATTCAACAATTGGACTATGTAACTTTGTATTCAACAAATAGAGAAACAAGATAATCGATCATCTCTAAAAGTTGTTTTCTTTAGTTCCTTTCTCTTTCTTTCTCTAACTCCTCTTCTGGGTCACACTCACGCGTCACTAGAAGCTTGTTTCTTCCACCTTCACCGTCACCACCTTCTGGTGAATGTGCGTAGGATAAAGAATATGGTGAAGAAGAAGATGAATGAATGAATGGTGGTTGGTGAAGAAGGGAAATAAGAAGGAGAGTGGAGGACCTCAGTGTGTAAACGGGTCTTTGAAAATGAGTCTTGTAAATGGGTCTTTTTTACATTGACAGTGTCGATGTGGTGAAGAAGAATAAATGGTGGTTGGTGAAAAGGTCAATCGAAGGACCAGACTAGAGGACAAAAGGAATCGAAGAATTACAAGCACAAAAGGTGAAGAAAACGAACTCCAAAATCAGAATCACCATTACACTAAAGAGTATCTCACAGTCATTGTTTACAAAGGATTATAAAGCAAGAAAAGAAAAATGTGAGAAATAGAAACAGAAACAGAAGTGTGAGAGATGTTCGTACTGGTTTATGGTAGCCGATACTTCAGGTAGAACTGTAGCATGTAGTGAGTGAAATGAAGAAGAGTACCAATACATGTAGTCAGAGCCAGACGAAAGAGGAGAGCTTAACTACAAGAGTCGAGGGTAAAACGCGCGCCAAAATATAGAGCAATGACTTCCATTCCTCTAGATTACGAGAGAATGGAGTAATGCCCGAAAATAAAGAATCAAAATACAAGTTATCCAATCATAGTTCCTTACTAAACATTACTTTTCATTCCATGCTCATTACTCTTTCCTCATATTCACTAAACAAGCACACCTTAAAATTACTCTTAAAATTTCTACAAAGAAAGGTCAATGCTATCAACAATTCAAAACTCAAAATCAGCTTGAATGCTTATATTTAGACTAATAGTCCCTAATAAAATTTTATTTGTTATAATATAAAATATTCATAACATTAAGAGATAATAAATTTAAGTGTCTAATCTTTTAGAGATTCTTTTAAGTCTAGGCTCTTTTACAATTTTCAATTTAATAACTAATATTTTAAAATTTATCAACTCTAAATCAAAATATTGTCTCCAATGATTAAATTTTCAAAAATTTAAAATTCTTATCTCTTAATCACATCATTTGAATAACACAAATTTGTTAAGAGAACAAACTAAAATGAAATTTTTCCAAAAAATGAAAACACTTTTAAAATTTGCTATACTAAAATTAAGTGCTACATACCAGAGTTTCGTCCTTCCGGTTAAAAGTATTTCAGTTTAAAGTCACTTTGGCGGAATACTTCGTCAACACTAACGACTTTGTTAGAACTTTGTACACATACAAGTAACAAGCCGAAGGGATCATCTAGTCTGTAAATAAATAGTGGGAATAGCGAAAGAACGAACTGAGGCTAGTCACCAATAACATGCTGAAATTGTATTGAACTGTCAGTCCTTGAGATTTGTCTAAAGTTTCTCTTTAGTTTTCCAGACTATTTACAAGAAAGAATTGCTTCGATCAAGATTCTAATTTAAACATGCTCAACGCGGTCTACCAACTCTGAAAGGTAGGATTTTCATGGCTGATTGCCCTCTCCTAAAATTGTGTAGAGAATCAGCTCATAGATTGGTATGTCCATCAGAAACAAAGATGGTAAAGAGGATATATATGAAACACATCCAACAAATGTAGTATTGGTTGTTTCTACTCCCACCCAGATGAGAATGAAACAAAGCAAACCCTGTAGGTCTAGTCCCTCGGCCTTGTATAAATAAACCTAGTTCCTCAAGCCTTCTTCTCACTTGCACTGCTGCAGAAGTCCAGATCCAATAGTCCATGGTCAAAGAAGCCCGAATCACCCAATTGAATATCGTCATCATCCTGCCCGTCAAGCATCAAGAAATCATTACTCGAGTCATTGCCTGAAGGCAGTCGCTCCATATGCGCAGAGCCGCCAATAAACCTAACGTCAGGCCTGTCAAATGGTGCCTGTTGCAGCATATTTATACCTTGAGTAGGCAAATGCTGGACAGTATCAGAATCTCTACGAAGCGGATAGCTGTTCATGGCACCAAGCAGTTCATCCACACTGAACATCTCATCCATCGAGAAATTCTGCCATAAATCCTGCCCCTCACGACCATTAATCCAGCCAAGATCATCAACCACTTGAACAACTTCTTTAACTTCCGCAAGGACATCACGAGCGTCATTCTCCTCAAGTTCTTTTTTAATTGGAATTTTTTCAGTTTGAACTTCATGAGCATCTCTTCCTTTAACTCCCTCCTGCTCTTCATTAACCACTTGTTTTAGTGCACAACTTGGCAATAGAGATTCGACAGTCGCAGAAGGCTCAACTCCAATTTTTGATTGACCTTCAACATCTTCAATCTTTGCAACCAGCACGTCAGCATCTTCACCAATATAAATTTCGTTGCGGTTGGAAGTCAGGGTAGACTCAGAATCTCCTGGAGTTGCAACTGAAGAATGGCCTGCAGGTGTTGCAGCAGAAAAAGAACACCTAGAAGTGCTTGTGGAATGCAACACCTCAGGAAGATTTAAACGAGCATAAGAACCATACATTGCCCTTGCTGCTTCATCATATGCAACAGCAGCTTCATAGGCATTTGGAAATGTACCGAGCCAGAGTCTCGGCCCTCTGTTAGGTTCCCTAATCTCCGCTACCCACTTTCCCCATGCCCTCTGCCTAACACCTCTATAATTACAAATAGAATTTTCGGGTCCTCCTTTACCTTTCATGCAACCTTTCTTCGATCCCTTGGCGGGAACTTTCCGGGATGGTGTATTATCTCCATTGGCACAAGATTCCAGGTTCTTGTTATATTCTTTCCACTTTTCCAGAGTCTCAGCCACAGACTTGGTACCGTGCCGTCGCTTCCTCTTCCTGATTGAATTCAAGAGCACAAAAGCCACGTAAGAACATAGATCAAGACCAACCATCTGGCGTTTCAACAACCTAGCTATTCTTCACAACAAAATCCACTCCCAAATAAAGCCTAAACTCAGACTCTGCAGCCGTCAAAATAGAAGAACTCGGAAATTTTGCTTGGGGAGATTAAACAAGAAAAAAAATAAGAAGAAAGTCAATCGCAACAAGAATTCAATATTATCTTTAAATAGTGAAGACACAACCAGTCCTCGGCCGTTAACAAAAGACTAGCTTAAATATCCTGGTATCCGCTAACCCTCGACTCAAGTTTTGGGTAGTAAAGTAATATCAGAACTATTTGACCCCTATCTTTAATCCCAGCTTAAACAATCTGGGAATGGAATTCTGTGATGTCAGTATGAGCAACGCTGTGGAGCGCGGTGGACTAGCTTAAATATCTTGGTGTCCGCTAACTCTTAACTCGAATTTTAGGTAGCAAAGTTAAATTCTCAATGCGACATTCCGTATTGAGCAAGTAATTTACATTTTTTTTTCAAATCCCTGCTGTAATATTATTTGGTTTTATAGTGCAGGCTTAATAATTTTATCGCGCATTTAAGAACTACCTTGGCTACCAAGTGACTTAATCCGTAGTGAACATGGCCAAAGAGACTTCCGGTAAAGACCAACGACCACGTTTCCTTATGAAATTTAAATTTCAAGTTATAAAAACAAGATCAATGTCAAGATTCAAGAGAGTTACAAGCAGTTGTCAATATCAAAGACCAAATGAAACCCAAACTGGGAATCACCAAAACCCGGAATAGCCTAAAGAACAATCCAACTATTAAACCCGAAGGACCCAGAATCTGCTGTAATCAAACTTTACAAGTTCAAGTCGCAACAAATTAAAAGTTGAAACAAAATCAAGTAAAAAATTGAAAGGAGAAAAGTTTCACCAACCTGTCAGTAGTCTCAGGAGACATAATGAACTGAACTTTAATTTCAAGATTGTGAGCTCCTCTTTTCGTCTTTTCGTTCGGTCTAGTACGCTTTAATGATTCTTTGCATGAGATCAGTCGTTAACTATTAGATGTTTCTTTGTTACGATATCAGGTTTTATGTGGGAGAATGTGTGTGTGAGAGAGAGAGGTTAACAAGCAGCAGTATTTGGTTTTGAGCTCGGGAAGTCTCGATGAAATTGTGCAAACGGATATTTATAGCCTTCTCCGGATAATTCTGATATTTTTGTCGCAAAAGATAATTTCTGAAATTGATGATGTGGCGATTGCGTAGTCGCGTGATGTGGTTTATTGGTCTGAATCCGAACCTTCCCGAGCCTCCAGAGCCACTCGTTTGCACTGAAGGAATAGCAATATGTATTCTCTTTATTTCCCGAATTTCCCTACGCTGTTTCTATAAATTACAAATCTTTGTCCTCCAGCTGTGTTCCGTTCCGCTATTAGTCATTTGGATACATGTTGCCTCTTCAGTGTTCAATACTCGGATCTCTCTCTTGGACATGGTGGAGTGCAAACGTAAAATCAAGAAATATAAACGTGTGTGAAGTCAATAATACGGCCCAAATTGTCCTGGTGATTCTGGTCCTGCTGTGATGTACACTGTACACAGCACGGGTGGCTGAGGCAGTTATTGTCCTATGCACGATGAGCTGAGGAAAAGGTCCCAACTCACAACCTGGAAGTCAGATGTGATGTGATCCTAGGTGTTCTGATTGGTGTTAGTATTTATTGTTTGTTTCTTGCAAGAGAAATTGTGCATACATTTCCAGCGAAACCCCAATTAGGGGATTTGTTACAGAACAAAACCTATTAAAGAGAGTCTAAGCTAACGTGCTTTCAGTTTACAAGGCAAAGAAAACAATTGTTCTGTTCAGTATTGGATCCCCTTTCTTTGTCTATTTTCTATAAACCCAATTCCATGGGGCAATATATTCAGCTACCAATGCTTTATTCCGAATCATAAACTCCACCTTTGTTGTAAGTTCAAATGGATTCGATTATATGTTATATAAATTTAATTATTAATAATTAAAAAATTTTCTGCAATATTTTTAGTATAAAATTAATTATTAATAATTATAAAAATTGACTGTAATATTTTTTAGTCAGTTACAAATGAAATGATGGGATAGGACTAACAACAACTCAGGAATTAGAAGAAGAGATCACTGGAAAGAAAGTTGCACATGTTCTTAATGGGGGAAAAAAGTACAGCTAGAAATCTATTGTCATTCGGGTTGGTCACCAGATAGATGGCAACAAAAGTAGGAAGGGCACCATCATCATCCGAACCCTTGGTTTTATCTATTGGCAAAACAAAAACAAAAAGAGAGAGAGAGAGAAACATGTAAACAAGAAACTATTACCCCAAATGCAGGGTAAAGCAACGGCGCTGAAACTCGAATACTGTGAAAAGTGAAAATGAATGACCCCTATTGGATTTGGTTGGATTTAACGATTTACACGATGGCTAATCTCTCTATATGTTAATGTTCTTAACATGCAGGCAAATCCAGCGGAGGTACCTGTAGAGTCTGCAATTCCCCGACGCCATTCTCAACCAAGAAAGCCATTGCTAATCCCCACGAGATATGAACATCCAAGTGACAGTGCATTATCCATACACCTATTCAATCACAAGCAAACTCATCTTAAAGATTTAGCATAAGTTCATTTAATTACATGGAAAGAAGCAGAAAATCATTTACGTACCTGGATTATCGGCAACGAATCTAATGACTGCCCATCCATTTGACGGTACTGCGACTGTATTTCTCATTGGTGGATCAAGAAGGTTGAATTTTGATGTATCCTTGTTAGGATCGAAGTTTCCAAACCCTTCAGCGATTATGTAGAAATCATATCCATGAAGATGTATTGGGTGATTCTCTGGTGTCACAATACTCGTATCTTGTATCACAATCTGCACTCTTGATCCATACTTCAACTTATACAGTTTAGTCCCACGAACAGGTTGCCAAAGCGACATGCTCACGTTACCAGTGTAATCAAATTTAACTGGCGGGTTCGCAGGAAAATCAGTCGTGAAAACTCCTGGAATATTGTGGTGATGAGCTTCAAGTAAAGAGATGGTCGACGGAAGAACAAAAGATACATTGTTCATGCTAGCAGTGAAGCGAGTGCCATTCGGCCCCTGACAACGCGTAGCTCTGAAGTTTTTAGGACAAGGATCGAGTCCAAGTCCAACTGTGAAGAACAGATTCTCGTCTATATCTGTGGGGACTTCTACCTTCTGCGGACTTCTGAGGCTGGTGCTGAACGCCGTCACAGTGTTTGTATCGTTGAATGCCGGTAACAGTGGCATAATTGGGTTGGTTGATATGCCTTTTACCGGGCATGGTGCGGACTTGTACTCGAGAATGGCGGTGGTGGTTGTGTTGTCAAAAGGCGCGTTTACCGCACTTTGATACGCACGGGCTGCGATATAGTACCTGGCAGGTGGTTGGTCCCCGGAGATTAAAACGTCGGTGGTTTGGCCAGGTCCAAGCATGATGACCGATGTGATAAAGGGTTTTAGATAGGAGGCGTCAGCACCAACAACCGTGAACCTGTGGTTCGCGACTGTGAAGAAAAGTGGATGATTGAGAGCAGCGTTGATGACTCGGAGGAGCTGCGTTTCGCCAGAATCTATCGGAACTATGACCGTATCTACACAAGTACACATCAGTTAGACTCACAACCTCGTTGTCTTCAAAATCTTCGATGAAATTAAAAAAGATGTTCCTGTTGCAAGCTGCACGGCAAGTTTGCTCTGCAAACTGTAATGGTTTCTCGGACCGCTACATGGGAATATGTCTTATTTTTTTTATCAATTTTACTCTTTCCCTTGTCTATTCCTTAACCAAAAAAATTATATGAATTTTCAGAGGGACTATTCTTCCTACCTTTGGCGGAACAGTTGTATAGATCACCAGGTTGACCGTTAATGGTATATGCGTCAGAGATATTTGGAGCCCCTCCGGTTCTACTTGCCTCACTGTGCACATCTAATGGGTTACCATCCCACCATTCGCCTGTTAATGAATCAATCAAACCCATTTATTCATTCGACTAAGAATGTTAAATAAGACCGGTGCTAATTGATTAATACCAAGAAGTAGAGGCGTTTCTCTTTTAGGCTTGGGAAAGGGGTAGGAAGATCCTTCTTTTGGGCGAATAATGATAGCACCATAAACAGTGGCTCTCAGCCATGAGCTATGAGCATGCCACCATAGTGTCCCTTCTTGTCCTTCGATGGTGAACCTGTAAGTGTAACTTCCTCCTGGTCTAATTGGACATTGCGTCACAAATTCTGGCCCATCTGCCCATGCTGATCTCATCTGCCTGATCCCATGCCTACACAACCAAAATAAATTATCAAACACTTACTATTTCGTACCTACAAGTGAACTATGATGGTTATTAATTACTGCTTCCACGAAAGTTCTTACGAAAGTTGCAAGCTAATGCATATTCCAGTGTCAAAATCACAAAGTCCTCCACTATACCGTATTTGTGCAGATACATAAGCTCACGAGTGAATGTAAAATAGGCGAAGTGGGCTATAGATGGGTTACCAATGAATGGTTAGATTATATCGGGCTCTATTTTGCACATTTATGACCAGAGTGTCTCCATTATTGACTTCCACGGTTGGTCCTGGGAGCATCCCATTAACCGTGATACTATTGTGAGTCTTGCACAGCCGTTTCACTTTCGTTGCCTGAATCTGTTTCCACATTTCAACATTTTAGAATGCAAGGGTTCCTGTTATTGGACACAAGAGAAAAGAACTATGTGCAATCATGAAAGATAAGAGAAAAAGGACTTACGACAAAATCATGGTAGTGAGTTTTTGCATTGGTTAATGAAATGGTCGGAACAAGGAGAAGCCAAGTTAAGCCCAGTAAGAAAGAACAGTTACGATTGGGAAGGACAAAGTTAATAGCATCCATTGTCACTTGGAGCTATATCCTCTGATGATTGAATGATTGATGTTAAGAACTTGATAAGAGTTGATGTAATCGACGGATGAAGTGGAAAGTGCCGGTCCTTTTATAGAAGAGTGTAAAGAAGAGAGAGTTGTTTGAGGTTGGCAGATTAGGTTTTGATTCAAGAAGTGCTCAGATTCCAGCGGCAAGCTTAGTTCAACCTTATGCAAGTTGTTGCACCCACTAGGTTCAGAGTGAATGATTTCTTTACGCTTGTTTCACAAGTCTTTTTTTTTTTTCCTTTGTTACTTATGGTTGAATTTCAACATATCACCATCACCATTAACGCTTTCTGGTAAATTTTTTCTTTATATACCTTTGCAATTGTAAATCGAAGAAGGTTGTTAATTTCATAACAAAATGGCACTGATGGTTTGTTTGCTTAATACTATATGCATACACTGAAAAGCACAACAATCCAATATCAAACAGGAAACAAATTAGGTATAATTTTGTCAAACGCGTTCTTATTAATCCATCCCTACCAAAGAAGATGTAGTTTTCCGTAAATATATCCCATTTGGTGATAATTATGAGTTCAAATAATTTGACGGTGTCTAACCCTATCTAACGTCGAATACAATGTCATTTTGGCCATTGAACATGAGTTTAGAGATTGGCAAAATTTGTCCAATAGTCAAAACGACGCCTTTTTTAGCATTGTGCAGGATCAAACACCATAAAATTGGACAAAAATCACGGGTTAACTCTAATTTCCTCAATTTTGTTTCCCTCACGTAGCTGACTTATGTGAAGTCTCATTGTGTTCATTTCAAGCTTTAGTTCTTTTCACAAACAGTTCGGCCATGCATGTACTCTAGCTAAAGCTTGGGTTAACATTCATTGCCACATATCTCATAATGAAAGACGTGAGAGAGGACAGGTGAATACTGAATTCAATTTAATGTCACAATTTGTCAATAGGTCTCTACAGAAACTAGAAATTAGAAGGATTGTGCCCATCCAAATCCAAATTTTCAAGAACATAAACAAATCCAAATTTTGTTGCTATTAGGTTCGTCTGACTTTATGGAAAATTATAACGGGTATGTTTCAATTTAGGCAAGAAGATGCACATATAAAATTTAGTTGGACATTTACACACGATATATCGGAGGAAGATTACATAGCTAACAGTGGACCATAAATCTAATGAAAGTAACGTTTGGAAGAAAACATTGAGTGTCAAACCCTCTTTTCCATTTTGTTGGAATGCGTTGAACATATTTTAGGGGCATCAAATTTCAGAGTTCACCTCAACATGCAAGTCAATTTGAAATATTAAACTCTGCAGTGGGAATAATTAAACATAAATTTGTTTGCTTGTCTTAACCATAAACCCCATGGGTTCCCACGTTCGTTTTCCCCCATCTAAGATTCTGCAGATTGGTATGCGATAATATCTATATTTAAATACACTCCAAGCAAAATGAACAAACTTCATTTTTCACGTAAATGAAAATTACAATGTCTGTATTGAAGAGATTTTAATTAAATTTAATGCTAATTTTCACCGTTACAGAGTAAGAAAAATACATAAATAAACGGTGTGAAGGGCCAATAATATAGTAAGCAGGCTCAAAGTTGAGTGTCTTTGAAAAGAAGCATGTCAAGGCTTGAGTTGGGAGACGTTCAGGATTTCGATACGTGAACGAGACAGGAGAACAAGTAACAAGGGTTGGTGAAGTTTGTTACTGACTTCTTAGAACGATTAAGAAGCAGAGGCTAAGCAATTACTAAACAAAACTCAAAAGGTGAGTGGGAACAGATTTGTTCCTTGTCAAAGCTTTTGGGGTGTGCTTAATCTTTCATCAACCTTTTTCTTCTTTTCCCATCCCTTTTTGTGTCGTTCTATAGCTTTCTTGAGCTTTCATTTTCTCTGGTAGTTATGAACCGCTTCAGATTTTCACATCAACATTAACAGTGATTTATGAATCGTGTCCTACACCTTGGTTTTTGCATATGTTCCTTTTAAAAGTCTATGTCAAAGTGCAAACGGACACTTCTTCTCTTTCTTTTCTCGGTTTTGTTAGAAATATTATCTGAAGCTTATATACAATGTGTATTTACAAGCATTGACCAGTGATTTATTGCTATTTACATTTAGACAAATTTCGTAACTTCTTTCTTTTCGAGAGTTAATGAAGATATGTAACCAGAGGATTACATGTTGTTAAGTGGGACTAACAATTTGATAGCATTGCAAGAGTATTTTCACGTTTCTTGGTAAAAATAAAAAATGCAGTTTGAAGTTGTAAAGGACACTTCCTTTCACTCCCTGATGGTTTATTAAGTTTGAACCACTAGTTGCGTAATTTCCCAAAACGAATGCCTTAATTGAAGATATTGTTAAAATCAAGCAAATAAATCAGCATATATCAAACATTGTTAGGTGCTTGTAACTAATCCTTCTGATTTACGAGTCCAGTCAAATTTAATGCTTGAACTTTTTGCCGCTCCGAACTGAGCCAATTTTACAGTTGTGGGGCTTTTGCGTCAGCTGAGCTAGAGCTCAGTGGCATGGTTTCAACTCATTTTACAATATAACTACAATGTTCCCATTGGAACTGACGTAGCACTCCCCAGGTACGGTATGAAACATTAGTTTATGGAGCAAAGATCTGGAAGCCTAACGAAGCACAACGGCTTTATAGTGTGTTTCGAAACATCATTTTCAGGCAAACATTCTAAATTTCACGTACAATATTCTAAATTTCAAGTACAAAACTAGTAGAAGAACATAAAAGAGAGATAGAGCGAAATAGTTTAGTTACGATTTAACATGGATATTACTTGTCTGTGAAACTGCTAAAAAGATAAGGCTTTGTTTGTTATTTTTAATTTTACTTTTTGTTTTTCATTATTAAATTTAGTAAAAAAATTTTAATTTAATTTTTAGATTTAGTTTCTTTCAGTTTTTATACCTTATGAAATTCATAAAAGTAATTATTATTTTTTTGTTTATATTTTTTATAATATGATTTACTATCAACTAAA
>JAOTJB010000208.1:21506190-21517297 GCA_027123815.1 Erythroxylum minutifolium
TGTTCAATTTTGTAACCAATTCCTCAATTTCAAAGTGATTGGGATGGTATGTTTAAAAAAACTCAATTCCAATATGAAAACTCATGACATTATTCATCAAATAGCCAGTCCTTACACTTATGAACAAGATGAAATTGTTGAAAGAAAAATACAAAAAATAGTTGATACAAGTTAATTTGACTCATTTTAGCTTACGTATCATTCCATTTAAATTTTGGCCCTACTCTTTTCAACATTCATTTTCTGTTATAAATTTCGTCTCCATATCAAACTCCTTTCTCTAAGCTTTTCAATCATTCTTCCTCTTATCCATAATTTTACTCTTTTAGTTTTTCTATTTTTCCATTGTTACAACCTTATTAGACATACACATTTTCTTTTTATAGAAAAAAATGTGTTTACCTAAGAAATTATGTTCAGCATCATGGTTTTCTTTATTTGGACAAGGATATTGGAACAATTTATGTTTAACATCGTGTTATGTTTGATGACCAAGTGGAGGTGTCAAATATGTTTCTAATGAAGATATAACTGCCCAGATTCATATAACGTCCATCTTGTGTTCCAATAAGCGTGTAATGTTTATAACCTAGTTACTTCTACTAATGTATCTTAATTTTCTCTTTAAAGTAATTCTATCTTATCTCTACTCCATGTTTATCTCCTCCACCTACTTCAGGAATCTCCCAAACCCCACTCAACTTCTAATTCTCCCATATCAAACCCAGATCCCTTATCTCCATATTCACCCCCTTCCCCCACCCTATCCATATCCCCTAATCTTAATTTAATAGTCAGTTTTATCTAGACTCTAATTGTTGCAGTTTTAGGGTTAAAGTTCAAAGCAACATAAACACCATGTTGGTTTATGCCCTACAGCCAATTGTTTTGATTGTAATTTAATGACAAATTATTTAAAGGCATTATTTATCTTGTACACGTTATGGAATAATTGTACATTGCAAATGAAATTATAATGAGATTATAATTATGAGATTCATATTGCATTTATATATTATTCCTAAATATTCCTAGTCATTGTTCTATTAAGATTGGACATTAATAGAACATAAAAACATTAGCATATGTTTTGTTTTTCCTTATCAATGAAGTAGTCGATCTCATAGGCTAAGGTATAGAAATAGTTAATCAAACGTATGGGTGCTTGTTAAAGAACAAGTTCATTGAACAGACCCGATATGAGAAATCCATTTAGAACATTATTTGTATGTCTGTGAAATTTTCATTATGATGATTATATAAGTGATCCTTTAACTTGAAGTCATCAAAGTTATATTGTATGGGGATTTATATGTTTTGATATTACTCACGATCTATTTAATCATGGATCGTTTAATCGGTAGTTATTGGATGTAGCATGAACTATATGGAGGTAGTTGAGTAATCAAGATAAGATTCATCATCCTAAAGTAATTAAGGAGAATGTTTCGTTGTTCTTGATTAGTATTAATTCAGGAAATCCTTCGCTAAGGTGAAAAGATGCTTTGTAAATAGTTTACAGATGTTATTAATTAAATCGATACCTAATGACAGAGAACTAATATGATTAGACTTAAAATATAGCAGACATTAATTTCATGCTTTATGTCTAATCGGAACATTGTATGATGAAAGGATTGAATTATATGGAAAAATTATGCACAAAAAGGTTAGTCAAAACTATTTTGACATCCTAAATATTTGGGTGGTCACGATGCATTGCTAGACGCCAATCTTGATCTATGATTATAAATTGTTTAATTAGAGAATTAAAGATAAATTAAAATAAATTTTAATTTAACTAATTCTAGTTATAAATTAGAATTAGATTTTATAATCATTGCCAACATATTTGGGAACCTAATGGGTCTCACATATAGAATGAGTTGAAAAGAACAAAGTTAATTTAATCAAGTTGGACTTGATTATAAAGTTTGAGAAACTTTAAGATTAAATATGAGATATTTAATAAATAAGGATCAATATAAGATATTGAATCTTATTTGGGCATAATTGGTATTTAATTAGAATTATTTGTAATTTTAATTAAAGTTTAATTTAAATTATAATTTAATTTCAATTAATTACTAAAAAGTCCAAAGTTTATTATAAATAGGCTTAAGCTCTATGGAGCTAGTACTTCTTGCTTAACCCTTTCTATAAGAGTTACAGAGTTCTATCAACTTGTTTTGTGGATACCGTTAGAGATCAGGCACTTGTGCGACTACGGTGGTTAAGAAGGATTGGTTTCGGAAATGATTCAAAGGATACAATAAGATAAAGATCAAGCTTCAGAATAAGGTACGAATTAAGTTTCCGCATTATTATAATTTGCATTAATCATTTTATAGAATTAAAGAGATCTTGGTTTTCGGGAAATCAACGGTTACGAAAAAGTTTAATAAATATTCCGCTATGGTCAAGATCAGATTCGGATCCGGTTTCCCTACATCCTAATCTCCTTAAGTAATACTTTGATAACCTTAATTACCAAGGTTCCGAGCCTTGGTCAATTATAGATTTATATTTACACCCATTTCTCTCTATAACGAAACTTTAAAAATTATCTCAAATATAATAATGAACATAATCAAACCTTTTGTACTAGTCAGTGTGACCAAACTAGAGTATCTTTATTCTAAGAAGAGAATGAATTAAGAATATAATCATCACCCAAAAAATCATCTATTCTTTGTAAAGAAAAAAGGAAGCACATGCTTTAAAGTATTAAAAAATGACTTAGAAAAAACTTATGATAACATCAATTGAAATTTGATAGGTCTTATACTTGATGAAATAGATGAGCCCCTTAACATCGAGTTCCTTCTCCTTCAAGAGAATTACAATAAGAGGGAACTTTTGTCTCCCTATTTGTTTGTACTTTACGTAGGAAACTTAAGTTACGTGATCATTAAAACAATGAATAATAAAAAAATGAAAACTTCTTAAATTGTCCATGCAAAGTTATACCTTTCTAACTTATTCGTTGTTGATGACCTCCTCCTCATTAGGCAAAACTTCCTTGACCTAAGTTAACATTGTGCTAAAATGTCTTGATAATTTCTGCTTGCTCTTGGGTTTAAAGCTAAACTTTGATAAATCCAAGGTATAGTTTTCTCCAAATACTTGTAAGAAAACCAAATGCATTCTAAGTTTTTTAAGTTAGGTATGAAAGCCATAAATTATCTTGTTTGGTACATAGTGGTACCTCTATTACATTCTAGATCCACGAAAGCTATGTATGGAGGTCTGTTATAAAAATATGCTATCCAGCTAGAGGTCCAAGAATTTGTCTCTGGATGGAAGGGAAGTACTACTCAATTCAATTATGGCATCCATTCTGTTATACACTAAGTCAAGTATTAAGAAGGATGGGTGACTCGCTTCCTGTGGGGTGAAACAAAAGCAAATCGAAAAATGCATTTAATCTCTTGTCCGGTAGTGTGCAAACCAAAAAAAGGAAACAGGGCTAGCAATTAAAAATGCAAGTACTACTAACAAGGATTTTATCAAGAAGCTAGCTTAGAATATTTTTTTGAAAAGTTAAATGGAATTAATAAATGAGATGATACAAAGCGTTATCGGTAACCATAAAACGACAATAAGCAAAGCTCCTTTTAAGGCAATGACATCGTATGAGTCCAACTAAAGCCTACTATTATCACCTCATTGCTACATTCTATCAATTAGGGTAAAAGCCTTAATCACTTTCCCCTGTGGCCTCTAGAGAGTTCCAAAAAAGGGAAGACCATGTGGAGTTCGTTACCGTGATATCTTCTCAATCCACGATTCAGGTAGTGTACTCAGCCTTATGTTTTCTTCTTCTTTTCATCCTTGCGCAGGTACTCCTCGGTCAGGGTTATAGGTGAGACGGACCTCAACTGTGAATAGGCGTGAAGGTGCCCTCCGATTTACATTGTGGATAACCAGTACTATAGAAGCAACACTACTTCGAAGAGGTAATCTTCTTCCTGAGACTCTATGTAAATCATTGTCTCTTTTACTATTTACATCTTCTGACCTTTTCTAATATGTTTTCTTTTTTCTAAGGTGATGATGTGCCTCCCATATCCCTCTATCTGTGAATACAATTTTCCCCATGCTGATCTGTGGAGCCAAGTACTATTTCTATTTTTCTGTGTAAATTACCTTGCTCTATTAATTGATCCTCTATGCGAATGCTAGTAAGGTTTAAATCTTCTGGTTTAGTAGGAATAAGGATTTTCTCTCTGATTCCTCCAATCAGAGAGATAAATACCTCCTGCCTTGTACGTTGCTTATTTTGAAATCTTCTGTTATTTCTTTCTCGCCATATCTCCTTAACGGAGGAGGCGAGGGAGATGATATAAATGCATTCAGAGGACTTAGGCGTGTGGGACAACCTTAGAAACCATTATATGGCTTTTGTGATCGTACCTGCAGTAGAGATATTATTGAGTGACTTGACTCGTTCCCATATATCCTGTGAAAAGGGACATTTGAAAAAGAGATGGTCCCTTGATTCCAATTCTGTCTCACAAAGGACACAGTCGGAATTGGTAGACATGAAGTGGAGTCTATCCATAGTGCTTAATAGATCAATTACTGCTAGCCATAATGTGATAGAGTAGCTTGATATTAAAGCTTTGTGCTAGACAATAGGAGACCAGGCCAATCTTGTATTATTGAGTGACTGCCATTTCCTAAACTTAGCAATTCTGAAGGTGTTAGGAGGTAGATTGAGACAATAGTAAGCATCCTCCTTTTGGATGTTAGGAAGATAGTCAGGAGTCAAATTATGTAGTTCAGCTGGAAAATTCAACTAATCTCCTGTTAGGATAACTTTAGCCTTCTCATTGATAGGAACAACATGCCATGTTTGAGTAGCCTAAGGATGTCGAATAAGAGGTCCATGGCTTGTCCAATTGTTAAACTAGAAAAAAGCCTTCTCTCCATTCCCAATCTTGCAATAGATCATAGGTTCAATCATAGGTCTAAGTTTCAATAGCTGAATCAAAGATCCTGAAAAAGATGGTTTGATAAGGGTAACCCAAATACTAGATCCCTTCAGTATGTGGCTATGTAAACATCTGATCCAAAGAGACTTCTTTTCTAGTAGGATATTCCAAAGGTTCTTTGCCAAGGCTACTTTGTTGAAAGAGGAAATTTAGATCAGTCCAAGACCCCCTTCCTCTTTCCTCTTTCCTCTTACACACCTCTTTCCATTTTACCTTAGCAAAGTAATTGTCTGAATTGAAGTTGCCCCATAGGAATCTTCGAAATAGTTTTTCAATGGATTTGATCAATCCTTTGGCTGGAGAGATATTAAAGGACCAATATATGTATAGAGAATTCAAGACTGCCTTAATTAGCTGTAGCCTCCCACCAAAAGAGAGCACCTTATTAGTCCACATTCCCAATCTTCTCTGTATTTTTTCAATCAAAAGCTAACATTTAAAAAACTGGATTCTTTTGGTGGTAATAGGAAGTTCCAAATAGGTCAGTGGGGCTGGATTCTTGCTCATACCTGTTAATTGGGAGATTGTGTTCTCCATTATGTTGGCTCCTTCAGCTAATACAAACTAACTTTTATTCAGATTAAGCTCCAGACCCATTAGGTCCCTAAAATCTGTCAAGATTTCCATGAGTAGCTCAATAGACTTGCCATGAGCTTTTGAGAAGAGCAGTAGGTCATCCACAAAATATCGATTTACCAGCCTGACCTTCTTACACTTGGTATGGAATTTAAAAGACTTACAGTTTCCCACTCTCTGTTGGATTAGCATGCTGAGAACCTCCATGTAAATAATAAATAGATATGGGGAGATAGGATCACCTTATCGTAAGCCCTTAGTACTCCTGAAAACTTCTGTTAGAGCACCATTAACTAGAATGGCATAGGAATGTGTGGTTATGCATGCCTCTATCTATCTGACAAATTCCTCTGGAAATCCCATTAATTTTAAGGTCTGTAAAATGAACTCTCATTCAATAGTGTCAAAAGCTTAGAATCTGTTGCATATAGACCATAAGCAATTTTTTTCAAAAAACATGGGGAAAAGGAAGACTTTCTTATTTATATTCCTTATGGATCTTGTTCTAATATTTAGAAAAGAATAGTAGAAGGTAGAGATATTTTGCTCAAGCCTGTAAAATGAAGAGTAGGGAATGGATCGTTTGGTAGGGTTTTGGATTGATAAAAATGTCAGAAAATGGCTATTTTGTTTTCTCAATACCGATTGGAAAAGATTTGAGAGCAAAGCTAAATCTTGACGAAGGAAAAGGTCAACATCCCAGTCTAGATGGATAACAAGGGGTCCATTTTGATTAAATTTGGAATCAATTTCTTGATTCTAGAAGATAAAACCCACAAAATCTTAATCAGAGCCATCAACTCTCTATAGTGAGACATAAGGCCTTAGCAACATTACATAGTACATAACTTTTGATTTAGAAAATTTACCACTTTTGACATATGATTTGAGCAAGGAATGCAATCCGCTTTCAACTGCCCTTGATGTTAACGCTGTTGGAAAAATATTTACATGTTTGACAATCCTTTGTCTGCTCAATTATGGAAATCTTTCATCCCAACTAGTAGTCAAATTTTATTTTTCTTTCGAAGTTTGATGAATTAGGTTAAGGATAATATCTACTCTAGTCCCCATAATTCTAGTGGACTTCCATCATCCTTTCCTCTGATGAAACAATGAGAAACCAAAGGATTCCGTGCTACTTTTAGGGCTCGGAATAGTGTGCACCAGCACTAAGAGCTTGTCTTCATATGATTACATATAATCACATAACAAGGATTTTGCGAAAGAAAAATATCTAAAAGTTGAACTGCTTGGGATATTTTGTCGACAAGTGTCTCCTGCATCATATTTTGGTCCCATTCAGTTCTGCTCCTCTTCCATCCCATTCATTAGCTTTTGCTTAACCTTCCCAAGGGAGAGTTCGAGGTTCTTTAGCTGCATCACAAAATTTCACCTATAATGTTCTATTTCGAAGCGACAATAGAACAGGGAGAACTTCACTGTGAATTAAGTAAAAGTCAATGGAAACCACTAGTTATTTACCTCTTCTGTGGCGAATCTATTGTGGAGGAACAACCCACTGAACAGATTAAAACTATCTTTCATGCTGCTTTCTTTCTGCCACAAAGGAGGAAATTTTTAACTTATTAGGTTGATATCATAACATCCAAGGAAGCTCCAAAGGGAACTTCTAATGAAAATTTAAATGGTGGAAAATTACCAACTGAATGAGCGTCTCAAAGCCTTTTGTGTTCATTGGTGTGGATGTGATCTCCATTTCCGACAGAATCCTGTTAAATAGGAACAGCAAGAAGTTTACTTTCGATGTGCCTGTTCAGATTCTGTTTATAATGTAATTTAAAATTATTTTACCTGCCTATAGTGTGAGTGAGAAATTGACTCCTCGCGGCTAGTTTGTCATGTTCTTCGCAGGACATTTCCAGCATTCTACAACCCTACACATAATCAGGTTTGATTTATGTTTGGTAAGAAAAGAATTCGTAAGTATTGAAAGCAATACAATAGATGTAGATTCAGAGCAAAATTCACATGCTTAAAGCTTGGATGATGGAGTAATATCTAAAGCTAGAATGCTTGAAATTGAGAGCCTGGTTTTATCAAGTTCGGCTAAATCCCATCAAGAGGATGGAGAAGGGAGTAAGAGTTATTTGCTATCCCCGACTGTCTGCTTAATAAGATTCAACGGCTAAAATTGTCAGAAGGGAAAAAGAAAAGGAGAGGTGGTTGTTATCATTAGATGTTCAATTGGTACAGTGCCGATCTCGGACACGTATGGACACCTAATTCCTGTTTTTGGACTTTAGCAAAAGTACTTTGTGGATCCAAGAAAGTTTCGATAATTTTGTCCTAAAAAAGATACTGATATGTGCCTAATCTTTTTGGGGCTTTGTAAGAATCAAATTTGGCTAACGGTCATCCACTAGAAGAACATGGCACGCGCCAATTAGGAGATCGTCGTGACGTGTATATGCACAACTGCTTCTGCGTTGACATAATCCACCATCACCACTAGGCAGCATCATGTTCGAAATTTTAAAGGTTTAAGAGTCTGGTCGGTGATATTTGACAAAAGGATAAAGCTCACCTCGCTTTCAAAAATTCGTAGAAAGCTGGAACACGTTGATTTATCCCTTATTCGAACTTTTTCATACACGAATGCTAAATCATTCCACCCATTCTTGCCACTCTCTGGCCCAAACATAGGGTGAGTGCACAGCACATCTGATTCCTCTGGCAGCACCTACATAATCAATTCTGTAATTGAGTTTTGGGACTAACATTTAAGCCAAAATCAAACTGGAATAGGAAACAGGTGAACATTTTGAAGGGAAGTCGGCTATTGGGTATGGATGTGTACTCGGAGTAAAACGTCCCTAGGGAACTCCTTGACTGAGAGAACATCAGCGAATAGAGTTGGTCGTTTCAGAGTATAAAGTGGCATGGACTGGAGCACCTCGGACAGTGAAAGGATGGATGTGCAAATGATAATAACATCGTTATTAGTTCCAAGGAATTCAGAAACGTCTCTGACAACAAAAAGGAGTAAAAATACAATTAGAATTGCAAGTTTAGGGGAAACATACTCTGTTTGGCTGCACTTGGGAGTTGGAATTTTATTACCTGAAGAAAGAAATACCCAAATGTTGACAGAGCTGAGAGTGGTCTGAACGAGAAGTGGCTCGTAAAGTGTGACCTTGCTTGAGCATGGTCCTTGTCAGAAACTGTGCAAAGGGGCCGAAGCCTACTATACCTATCTTCAACGTTGTTGGTGAAGGGGAATGAGCAATTGAATTGGACATTGGACTTGGATACGAGGATGGTGCGTGAGAAGATGAGAGAAGGATGCGGTCTAGAGACGAGAACTATAGATTTTTTTATAGGTTCTTGTTCACCCAAGATTCTTGCAGCGTTGCTAATAGTAATACAGCCTTTGATTATGACTGCCTGCATTAGCCAAGAAGTAGGGCAGTAGTAATGTTTTCTCCTATACTTCAGTTTGATGGGTTTCATACTATAAGCGGTGCATCCGAAGTTGGTTTGAGAGTCCATTGCTTGTTAAGGAAAAGAGTTCAGGCCCATGATGTTCTATGCTGCATGCTGTGTCACCTATATTAAATTCATTTGGGCCCAATTTGTTTTTAGGGAAAGGCAAAATTGTGCAAGTTATGATAATCATTGAGTTTAGTGGTTGAATGGAAGAAAATGTTCAGGATCCAAACTCTAGTAAAAGAATTGTGAGGTAGTTGGTGACATCTATTGCTAACAATAGGACTTCACTTCTCTGGCACTACTCTACCACTGGGATCAGCAATGTGGTTTGTAATTTGTTGCCACTGAGCTTGAAAGTAACTTAGCAAATTGGTACTATCCTTTTTCATCTGAGTTTCCAAAATGCCAGCTACCATCACCTTATTCTGAAAAATCATATTTCTAATTAGTAGCTTTTTAGTGGGAGCATTTGTTTCTCTCACATTCCATGGTAGGGTATTCATGAGGCAGGCTCCAAAGATGGAGTCTTCTTTTTTCCTGTTTGATTTTCTCCTAGTAACAATTTCAAAGTCCTTTTTATTATTTTTCTGGTTTCTCGGCATTTGCAATTGGAGTTCGTAGTATAGATTGCTCAGAATTTGCAATTGGAGCTTCCTGTGTATTGTTTTAGAAGGTGATTGCTAAGATATCTTCTTTATAGTGGTTGAAGTAGAAAAACCAGCATCTCCCTTATCACCTACAACTTATGTTAGCAAGCATATTACTCTCTTCTACTTTGGTTGTGATCTCCTTCTCCATAGTTGTACTATCAACGTGATTTGGACTGCAGCTAAGTTGCTCGTGAGATTGAGCCATGAGTCCTGTAAGCCCCTGATAGTTACCGGTAGTAAACACTCTCCCTGTAGGTCTCCAAGTTTTCTTCACTGAAGATTGGAGCTTCCAAGAGTAAGAGATCTTTAATTGATCCTCGACAGGTTAAAGGTCTTCATTCAGTCCACTTTAAGAAATTGTTTCAGTTAAGTCAGCCATAGAAGTGACCAATATGCATATTCTTGCAAAATTAACTCTTCTAATCTCAGCACTAGCTTGATTCATATAGATTGGTTTACCAATGTAGCTGTCAAGGTGGCCAAGGCCGTTCATAGTCCAATACTCTAACGGAACCTCATGTATCTAAATCCAAATAGGTATATTTTCCTTCTTAATCTCTTATGGTTTCAATCCAGGGCTCCATAATTGAAGAACTTAGGCTTATTGAAAACACGACATGATCCAGCTTGAATTATTTTCTTTGCATCTTCAGAACTAGCAAATTTGAAGATGAAGACATCCTCATTGTCCATAGACACCTCTTGCAAACCATGCTGTTTCCAGTTGCTCATAACTCACTGTTTTATGACAGGAAAGTTACTCTCTTGTCAAGGAAAAAGCCAAGGATATTGGATTTCCATCTTTTTGCTCCTGCTTTAAGAAGCTCCAAAGGTGGAGAGACAATCCTGTTATTAGAAGCTTCACGAGGTGGAAAATAGTTCAGCTTCATTTCAGGCCTTGGATTGCCAGCCACCTACACTCAGGAATTTCGAATAGGTTGAGGTTTCAAGTCTGAATTCTGTGCATTGGTGACGGAGAGACGAAGATGCTGTTTGGAAGGGAGAGTTTTAGAAGTAGAAGCTAAAACATTTGAGTGTCCACGGGGCAACACTAGCAACTGATGAGTTCATTAGAGTTTAACGGATAAAGAGTGATTTTTTGGGAAATTGTTACGACTATTGTCGCAGAAGAAAAAAAGAGTTGTTTGTGCGAGTCTTAAGGTCCCAACAGAAAAGTTAAAGAGTGTGTGCCCGTAAAATTAAGGACTTTGTATGTCAGCTGTCATATTTAGGTTGTTTTTAGATTTGTGATGCGACAAGAATAAGTATTTTTATATGACAGTTTTTAAATATAGTCATATATTTAAATCTATGGGTAAATAATTGAGGTTAGAAGAAAGTACGGTGTTATTTAGAAATCGATAAGTAGAAAAAGAGTTACAGTAAAAAAATACTTCTGTAGTAGAAATTTTACTTTCTATTAATAACTTT
>JAOTJB010000208.1:21703331-21717588 GCA_027123815.1 Erythroxylum minutifolium
GCCTATGTACGATCCTACCACGAATTTCTTAAATATTACGATTTATTTTTCTGTCATCACAATGTTTCCAATACATATATATCAAATGGGGACAAGTAGTCACTATAACCTTTGTACGGGGACCCGGGGCCAACACCACATCAAATTCATTTAATTGTTTGTACAGATCTTCTCTCGGTAAACCCTTAAAAATAGGTAATAAATGAATCAGCCCAAATTTTAATTCAAAATTATTGTAATCACCTAAATTTGGAAAGTTAATGTAGTGGGGCTATTGAGGCACGACTAGTTCGCTAAGGGCTTGGTTTGCCACAATCTGTTCCATTTTTTGCACTTGTTTCTGCTGTTTTATCTGTTTCCTTAGCCTTTTGATTAATTGTCTTCTCGATCTCTGAATCAAATAACAATTTGTTTGTTTTGTCTACTCATGTATCATACATATGCTATTGAAAAATTCTCTAGCAATGACGTCAAAATTTGGTATCTATGTTGCTTGCAACCAAATTCAAAAAGAAACCTACTTCAGTTAATAGAAATTAATGTAGTAGTGGAAAGTGGGTATCACTCTCACGAGGAATTTTAATGGTAAAGAGTTTACGAGTTTAAAACTAAAACAAAGTAAAAAGGGAGGTTGGCTTTAATTCACTGCAATTTAGAAAAGAATGACAAAATCAAAAATCAACTAAAGTAATTGGATCTGAAATTTTAATAGACAAACCTTGGTTTCGAGTCACCGATGTTATCACAATATAAAATTTAGTTCATCAATAAAAATTCATTGGGTGATGTTTTATCATAAGTGTAAATGAGTAGAAACATATATTCTAAGCATTCTTATCAATTAACAACCTAGATACGATTGTAAGTTCAATTGAGTAATAGCTTTAAGAACTAAGAAACCAATGAACAAGACAACACATGTACAACATGCATTTAATCAAGATGAGTTTCTTCTTAGAATTTCCAGTTTAACATAAAGATGGTAATCCTAATTGCCACTTATAATTAGCAAAACTGAACGTCATATTTTACTAATCTGGCTATTAAACGAATCAACTCCTAGTTGGCATCCTAGAAATCAATAAATTCAATCATAAAAGCAATTCGGAAGGCACTCAATATTCATCAACAAAATAAACTTTATTGGAACATCTCACATATAATAGATGATAACATGGTTTCTCTCAACCAAGAAAAGGGATTTAGCTACTTATAATGAAAGTGAAAATCAACAAAGAAATAGCCAAATGTAAAGTCTCCACCCCTAGTCTTTTCCCAGAAAATACAAAACTCCCTAAAAAATACTGCAGAAACGTAAACTGCCCTAACTATCTGACAAAAACTAGATGAAGAAGACTGCAGAAATGTAAAACTACTCCTATTCAGCTTCTATGAACAGTAACGCAAATCCTCCCTTATCTTCTTCGATCTCCTCTTTTTTTCCATGATCTTTTGCAAATAATCTTCCACCAAATTCAGGTGGTCGATTCCCATTGATAAGGATGCAATCTGATTCTAAAATCATAAAAATCTTCAGTGAATCGGATCTGCATTTAAAAACAAATCTTGCAGATAGTTTTTGTCATTGCACGTGCCCACGCTTAGTCACTGAATTTTCTGGCAGTCTAGAATTTCGAATTATCCTTGCTTCATTTGCATCTTTTTTATTCAATTTCATCTCTTAAATGTTGAAAATTATCTGAGAACAATTAAAAGACAATTCCATTAATTTTGAATCATAATTTCAACACATTAAAGAGAATTAAATACAAAATAAGCACAGAATGAAAACTTAACAAATTCCCCCATACCAAATCTTTGCTCGCCCTCGAGCAAACATACCAAACCACTACACTCTATCAATTCACCCTTCATAAGATTAAGTGCACACAATCCGTTGACTTGGGCTAGCAAGGCTTAGGTTGCAACATACATCATAATCACTTTTCACCAATACAAATAAACAAAGTCAAAGTAAGACATTCTTATTCAAAGGCAAATATAAAACTAAGGTGAGTTCTTCTCTCAGATTTCTCCTTACGCTCAAGTGTTTAAGGTCAAAGTGTTTCTCTCAAATCTCCCTCTAACAGATTGCATTACCATAGGCTTGCAAATTCACCAATTATCATTCATTCAAATTACATGAGCTCATAGATTAGAAGAACTTTATTATGGGTAGTAATGGGGCTATGTTCAAAGGTAAGATAAAAATGACAAAGGTTAATCACAAGCATTCACAAAGTATCACGTAAAAGGGACACTCAAATTCAAATTATGAGATAACACATGAATAAAAGGGACCACACTACTCATTACTAACTAATGCTACTATGCTTTATTCTTTTTCTTTTTCTTTTTCTTTTTCTTTTTATTTTCTTTCTTCTTTCTTTCTTTTTTTCTTTTTCCCTTTTATTTTTTTAAAATTAAAAATAAGGGAGAACAATAAAAATAAGAGAAAATAATAACAGCATAATTTAACAAACATATGAGTAGAAGTACCTATAAAAATATCTTAGAACACAATACAGAACAAAAGTCCCAAATCAAATGCTTACTCAATACTTCATTCAACTTGTGATAAGCCCAATTTAATTTCATGCACACACCTAATCTCATCCAAACTAATATGATAAAGCTTGATGGCTTATCATACATAACAAGCATGCAAAAACTAAAAAAAGCCATACATATATACGCCATTTCCTTCCCCCACACCTAGAATGGGCATTGTCTTTAATGTCCAAAAACAATAAAAGCACAAAAGAGGGATGGAAACAGAAGTACTCCCTTAGATTAAAGATGTCATATGTAGCTTTGAAATGAATGATTGCATCTTTGAAAACACAGATAGTAGTGTTGACGTGAAAGATTGCAGCTTCTTTTTCAAACGCCTACAAACAAAACAAATCAGAGAAAATAAGTAAAACACTCAAAGTAAACACCCAAAACATATGCATAAAAGAGAAAAACACAAAAAAGAAAGGGATACGGATGGGGCGCCTCCCATCAAGCGCTTATTTAAGGTCATAAGCTTGTCCCTTAGTATATGTATATCATCCATTATCGAATGGATGCTTGAGCCCAACAGGAAGCATGCTCAAACTCTGTGAGGAGCCTGGAGCACCTTCCCTTGAAGTAGGCTTTTTATCAGCACAATGCCCCAAGGCTTCTGAGGAGTGGAACTTCATCGTTTCACCATCATACTCTAATGTCCACTCATCTTTTAGGGCATTGCCCTTCTCACACAAGGATTGTCTTCGTAAGAGTAACACCAATGGGCGTGGAGACTCGACAACCTGCTTGCCACATTTGGTCTTTAGCTCGCACGCCCACATCTCGTTCAACTCATATGTTCTTAGCAGCTTTTCTTCTTCTTCTTTTACCTGTAAACAACTAGGAAAAGGAAAAAAAATTCGGTTAGCGATAACATGAACTGCATCGCTTACCTTAGGAGGTTGCACATCCTCTATCTTTTCTCGAACTATAACCTCTTCCTCTTCTAACTCTACTTGCTTTTCCTTTATTGCTATGGGTTCTTTAAATGATCTCCACGCTTGAAGGAATGCACAACTCCTCCACATCCCTCTCCTATTGGCTAAGAACTCTTACAAACACTTGGGCTTCTATTCTCTCCTTTAAGTGGCTCAATTGATCTTTCAAGGTCTTCAAGCTACCCCCCGTTTCCTGATGGAATTTAAGAGAGCTCGTCGCCAAACTCATTACGATCTCCTTCAAAGACATCTCATCAGCTTGTGGTGATGATGGTGAAGGTGGAGGCTCTGGTTGGAAATAGGACTACTCTTGATAATAGCTCAGTGGAGAATAGAATCTGTACTATATATCCTGCAAAACAGGACACGTATAAAAAGAAAACCTAAAAATGAGCAAACTTCACATACCTTAGCTTGTTGGTCATCCCTCGATACTTGCATAGCTATGGATGTGAAATTCTCCACTTGATGGTCAAACCTGGAAGTAGCAACAGATGGAAATTCATCATTATAATAAGGATAATATAAAAAATCAGAATCAAAAGCATACTAACAGTGAACCATGCCGCTAAAAGATCAAAAAATAAGAAAAAGTTGTGAAACTAAAACAAACAGAAGACAAGGTAACCAAGAGCAATGGAACCAAAGATAAAAACAAAAACATCACTAAAAAAATTGTTAAGAAATTTCCCAGCAACGGCACCAAAATTTGGTACTGCTGTCACCTACAACCAAATTCAAAAAGAAACCAACTTTCGTCAATATAAATTAATGTAGTAGTGAAAAGTGGGTATCGTTCCCACGACGAATTTTAACGGTAAATAGTTTACGAGTTCAAAACTAAAACAAAGTAAAAGGGCGGGGGTTTGGCTTTAATTCATGGCAATTTAGAAAAGAATGACAAAATCGAAAATCAACTAACGTAATTGGATCTGAAAATTTAATAGACAAACCTTAATTTTGGGTCACCGTTGTTATCACACTAATATGGATCCTTAATATAAAATTCAGTTCGTCAATAAACATTCATTGGGTGATGTTTTCTCATAAGTGTAAATGAGTAGAAACATGTATTCTAACCATTCTTATCACTCAATAACCTAGATACGATCGTAAGTTCAATTGAGTACTAGCTTTAAAAACTAAGAAACCTATGAACAAGATAACACATATACAACATGCGTTTAATCAAGATGAGTTTCTTCTTAAAATTTTCACTTTTAACGTAAAGATGGTAATCCTAATTGCCACTTATGATTAGCAAAATTGAATGTCATATTTTACTAATCTGGCTATTAAACGAATCAACTCCTAGTTGGGCATTCTAGAAATCAATAAATTCAATCACAAAAGCAATTCGGAAGGCACTTAATATTCATCAACAAAACAAAATTTATTGGAACATCTCACACATAATAGGCGATAACATGGTTTCTCTCAACCAAGAAAAGGGATTTAGTTACTCATACCGAAAGTAAAAATCAACAAAGAAATAGCCAAATGTAAAGTCTCCATCCTTAGTCTTTTCCTAGAAAATACAGAACTCCCTAAAAAAATACTGCAGAAACGTAAAACTACTCCTACTCAGCTTCTGTGAACAATAATGCAAATCCTCCTTTATCTCCTTCGATCTCCTCTTTTTTGCATGATCTTTTGCGGATAATCTTCCGCCAAATTCAGGTGGTCGATTCCCATCGATAAGGATGCAATCTGATTATCAAATCATAAAAATCTTCAGTGAATCGGATCTACATTTAAAAAAAATATTGCAGATAGTTTTTTTCCTTGCACGTGCTCACGTTTAGTCTTTAAATTTCTTGGCAGTCTAGAATTTTGAATTATCCTTGCTTCCCTTGCATCTTTTTTATTCAGTTTTATCTCTTAAGTGTTGAAAATCATCTGAGAACAATTAAAAGACAATTCCATTAATTTTTAATAATAATTTCAACACATTAAAGAGAATTAAATACAAAATAAGCATAAAATGATAACTTAACAAATTCCCCCACACCAAACCTTTGCTTGCCCTTGAGCAAACATACCAAACTACTACACTTTATCAATCCATCCTTCATAAGAGTAAGTGCACACAATCTGTTAACTTGGGCTAGCAAGGCTTGGGTTGCAACATACATCATAATCACTTTTCACTGATATAAATAAAGAAAGTCAAAGTAAGACATTCTTGTTCAAAGGCAAATATAAAACTAAGGTGAATTCTTCTCACAGATTTCTCTTTTACGCTCAAGTGTTTAAGGTCAAAGTGTTTCTCTCAAATTTCCCTCTAACAGATTGCATTACCATAGGCTTGCAAATTCACTAGTTTTCATTCATTCAAATTATATGAGCTCATAGATTAGAAGAACTTTATTATGGGTTGTAATGGGGCTAAGTTCAAAGATAAGATAAAAATGACAAAGGTTAATTACAAGCATTCACAAAGTATTAAGTAGAAAGGACACTCAAATTCAAATTATGAGATAACACATGAATAAAAGGGACTATTAAATGAATAAGAAGAAGAAGACTGCAGAAATGTAAGACTACTCCAAATCAGCTTCTGTGAACAATAACGCAAATCCTCCTTTATCTCCTTCGATCTCCTCTTTTTTCCATAATCTTTTGTAGATAATCTTCCCCCAGATTCTGGTGATCGATCCCCATCGATAAGGATGCAATCTGATTCTTAAATCATAAAAATCTTCAGTGAATTAAATTTGTATTTAAAAATAAATCTTGCAGATAGTTTTTTCCTTGCACGTGCCCATGCTTAGTCTCTGAATTTCCTGCCAGTCTGGAATTTCGAATTATCCTTGCTTCCTTTGCATCTTTTTTATTCAATTTCATCTCTTAAGTATTAAAAATCATCTGATAATAATTAAGAGACAATTCCATTAATTTTGAATAATAATTTCAACACATTAAAGAGAATTAAATACAAAATAGGCACAAAATGATAACTTAACATTGTCTTCTTTCAACTGTTTGGCATGCTGAAGGCAAGGCTATTCATTCCTGACAACAACACCTAACTCACTGGACAATTTAGCTGATTGGATCTTATCAACAGGACGACGTTGTCTAGGGTCAATATGCACTAACAACTTGTTGTTCATTACAACATTCACGCATTACAACTCAGAACCTTTAGTGATACCTCTACCTCTTTTCTAATGTTGGTATTGGAACCTGATAACAAAAGAATAAAGATAAAAACACGCATTAAAAATGTAAATATATATTTGAGCGTAAGTCTAATTATAGGTGGTTAAGATTAACAGAATTGAAGATCCCTCAGCACTAGTTGAGGTAGATAAAGGTTGTTGCTGACTGGCTTCATTGGTGGATGAACTCAATGGTTGTTATTCGATAGGTTCAAATTGATATAGTTGTTATAGGGTTGGATCAATTTCGGTTGTTGCCACCTTCTTTTCCTTGTTTCTACCAGGTGCCATTATATTGAATGTCTATAAATGAAATATGAAAGGATAAAATATGCAATTATAGAAAAGGGTAGTATTATTTTTTGTTGTAAAAATAAAAATTAAAAAAATATAAAAGGAAATAACAAGTGTATGTTTTCCTTACCCTATGATATGGTAATTGTATAATTATTTGGTTCACAAGCCTTTTATATTTGTAAACAAGCCTTTGAGACTTAGACAAATATAAGAGTTTGTTAGTTTTTGTAATTACCACTCATTTTATGTATATAAACATTAATTTCTTTTATCAAGTAAGTGAGAAATACACTCTCTATCTTTTCTTCTGTCTCTAAAAATAATAAATCAACAATTTAAGCATCATAATGTCTACATTATTGATACATCTAACACTATTTTATAAGAGCACAAAGATCATCTATACATTGATTTTACAAGTCTGCAATGCATGCGTGGATGTGTAACTTATTCCCTATCAAAGCAGAACAATTCAAACATTTAGGACTTTCATCGAACACCTTATAGGCAGCCAAAATTCAGCCAAAACTAACCAAAAAATTTTGTGCTTTCCCTTTCTTCACCAACATTAACATATATTGACAACCATTCAGCCATTATCAGTCTCAATACAAGAAAACAAGTCAACAACTCACCCTAAAACCGATGATGAAGATAGCATTTAACAGACACAATGAAAGAGAAAAAAACCCAGGACATCCATCGAACTACTTACCAGGTGGGGTACAACTGCAGGGAGACAATGGAGGATAAAACCAAGATAAGAGAGAAGAAGATGAATGAACAAAGCTACTACAAATGAAAGAAAAATCGAGAGGGAGAGAGGAGGAAAGATTTCAGGAGCGGGTGTTGGGGGCTTCATGTTTCTATAATTAAGCAGAGGTCGAGATGACATAATTTGTTGATGAACAAACGACGACATCTTAGTTATTTTTTTTCAGCCGCAAGATTTGGCGAAAATTCAGAATTCATCACCAAATGTCCAACATTTGCCTACTAAATTCAAAAATTGTTGCCAATGCTATACCTTTTTCATATATTTTTTAAATTAGGTAAAATTTTCTAAAACATCAAAACACAAATCATGATAGAAATTATAGATAATAAAAACAATTTTGTGAGACCACATAAAGTTATAAAATCATCATATATATTTAAAAAGATTAAAAAAGTATAAACGATAATTTTGTTCACTAAATTTTTTTTACAGTTATGCAATCAACACACATTAACATCATGTAGTAATCTTTGAAATGGCATTGTTGTTAAAGTCATTTTCAATAATATTAAATTTTATTTTTTAAAATTATATTAATATTTAATATTGATTACCATTTCCTACTATATTGCAATTTATTTTTAATTAAATAAATTGCAATATGCAATTATATTATTATTATGATCATCATCATCATCATCATCATCATCATCATCATCATCATCATATATGGTAATTAACTTAATTTATTATGAATGTATACATAATCATTGTAACTATTATAATGTTTTATGAAATATTACATTACATAAATTTTTGTATATCTTACTTAAGTAATATAAATAAATAAACATATATACATATATATTAATCTATTTATTAATAATTATCTAATTATTAATTAAAATTTGAGTACTGTAACATAGAATTTATAAATTATATATAGTTATGTTAGGCAAAGGTGACAAAGAATATGACAATGTCTCCCTATTTGGCAACAGTTTTTTTAATCCTCATGAAATTATACTATATTTCTTCCAACAAAATTGAAAATGACATCGTTTATCTTAACAACAAAAGATGTCATTTTCTATTGGGTTATTAACACAAAAATGAACTTCTCTTCATTTTCATATTAGCCGTTGACATTCCTCTTTGTTCACGATCCAATTACCACCGTCCCCTCTCTTATGCTCTTCTCGTATGCTGTGGTCGTTACCGTCGAAGAAGCATCCTTACCTGTGTTGGTATTATTCTTCTTTTCTATTTTCAAACTCTCCTTCTTGTGCTCTATTTTATTTATACGTTTAGCTGTTTATTGTGAGTTTTTTTTTTGCTTAAGGTGTATGGGTTTTGTTTGTATTTCTATTGGAGAGATGATTTATTATCTTCCTTTGTTGTTTATATATGGGTTGACTTTTTTTACCACCTTTAATGCTTTTTTTTTTACGAAAGCTTGCTAACTATTTGATGAAAGGTCTGTGAGAGTATTTAACTCTTTTTGTTGTTAGGGAAAAATAGTCTTTTTCAACATAAACCACTTGTTCATATTGAAAATTTCAACATTTTTGTAATAATAGTAATATAACCTTATATAGAAAATACTATATTTTTGTACATAAGAATATGGTCACGTGTACTTTACTTTAAATTCTAAAATTTAGATATGATATAAAGGGTAAATGGATAAGTTTCATTTTAATAAGGGTAACTTTCATCTCATTAGGCAGATTGAAGATGTATAACTATTAAATTGTAGTACTTTGACTTATCATCAAGAATTTAATTGAACATAATGAATTTTATGCTAAATTGACTTTTCATAATATAATTGTTAACATTAATTCATCGAGCAATGTCGACGTGGCGACTGATGGTAGAAATGAGCTATATTGGGAGGAATTTGTCAAAATTGTCCCTAACATAAAAAAAGTCAATGCAAAACAAATGATTCCTAAAGTTTTTATGACATTTTCTCTCATATTATGACATAAGGAAGCAGTTTTTTTATTGCATCGGCCAAAAATCTCACTAATTAATCTTTACGAGGCTTTCTCTATCAATCAATTAGATTACGAGGCTTTCTCTATCAATCAATTAGATTCTTTATCCATAGACTCAAATATCTAGGCATATTTCTTCATTCCCATATCTTTTTTTGACTAGAATGAGCCTATTTCCTTTTCTCTATTCATATTCCAAAATCAAAAAATTGAAACAAATCATTAATCAAAGATCGGAATATTCCAAGGACTCTTCTGACTAAACAAGTAATTATTAGTAAAGTTGTTTCTTTTTTTTCTTCAAATCCAAAGAATTTACTTTATGCATAGGTTATCAATTCGGCACTGGACAAGAAGGGTTGAATTAACTAGTTTATGAAGTTTCTGAAAAGAAAAGGATGGAAATGGATTCGATTGCGATGTCACGATGGTCTGTAAAGAATCAAGGAAATCGGTTGTTTTGAAAAATTCGTTGATTCTAATTACTATGTCTATTCAATCAAGTATGCATGTGTTCCAATTTGGGTTTATTATACTGTTTCACTAAACTAGATATCTAAGTTCTATACTAATTGTGTCTTAGGTGAAACACATCGTTCACTGTATCTTTTGCTAGTTTAGTTACAGCCAAGAAGTTATTGAAAGAGGGTGTCAATAACCTAACACCTAAGGAAAAATCTTTGACTTTTTTAGTTGATACTTTCGAAGGTGCAAGGACTCTTCTTAGAAATCCAAACATAGGAAACTCATTTACCTTTATCAACTTTTATGTCACTTTGAATCTAAAAAAATAATTATTTCATTTCCTTTTCGATGGAATCAGTGTGAAACTTTATTTATTATTCTATTATGTCTATAAGAATTTTGAAAACAACCTCTTTATTAGTTAGGGGAAAGGTTACCTACTATTGGACCTCTCTAGACCTCACGTATTAGTAGGATTCATACTGGGTGTTATTGTTGTTATTGTTGTTGCGTTGTAAGTTTGTAAGAATTGTTAAATTTTTAATTAAAATCTTATCCTACTCACCATATATTATTTTATTATATTGCTACCATTTCCAATTTTTTTATAAATTATTATTTTATTGTTAAAAATGTTATTGATTAAGAATGGTAGTTAACTTAAACTTATGATATTTTTATGCTATTAAAATTAAAAGTTTTGGTTTGATTATCTTTCTATGTACAAAATATATTTACTTTTCAAATTTTAATTATGTACTATGTGTTTTTTCAACAATATGTTTAAAACATTAAAAACAACTTGACAACAAAAGATAGTTTAAATAGGGTTATATAAATATCAATTATAATTAACCTTAACTAGGATTATTAAGTACACTTAGCATTAACAAATTATCTTTCAAAATTATTAATTTTAAGAATATTATCACATACAAAAATTTATTAAAATTCCCTAACAAATTATCAAATTATTTAAAATAAACTTTTGGTGGCAAATTAACAATTTGTCGCCAAACATTTAATTACAAAATTAGCCACAACTTACATAATCGTCAACAAATGCTATCATATTGGCGACAAATTTTCAAAATGGTCATAAAAGTCGCTCCTTCTACGACGCTTCTCAATAATCGTCACAAAATATATTCGTTTATCAAAACTTTGTAATGACAATTTATATAATCGTTGCAAAACAACAATATATTAGTGACGAAAAACATTCCTTGTCGCTATCTGTAGATACCATTGCGACGATTCATTGTAATCGTTGCCAAATATATTGATTTTCCATGACTATTTGTGATGATATCAATATTTGTAACTAAATGCTACTATATTTGTGACGAAATCATGTAACCGTTGCAAAAACTTCTCCTATTGCGACGATTTCTTTAATCATCATGAAATATATTCATTTGCCAATGGTTTTCTTTAACGTTGCAAAATATTGTACTTTGGGTGACGAATTAAAGATGTCTTTTAGTGACGTTTTCTAATTGGTTGCCAAAGAAAACGTAACTAAAAGTCCCTGTTGTAGTTGTAGTGTATCAAAGTGGGCAAAGAAAGGGATGTAACTGAAACAAAGGCGGTAGTCGTATACTTGGGGCCAGGGGATTAAACTTATGTGAGAGATTTTTCCTTGGACTTTAATAAAAATGGCAGAATCCTTAACTTGTTTGACCCGTATTTTAAGGCTGACAAGTCGCCCTGCGGTTATATCATTGCGAACCTAACTTTATCTTTCTCATTTGCACTAAATCCGAGAGCTCACCCACATGATACACATCTGTAATCTGTTTGTGCGGTCAAGGACTTCGCTAGATCTTAAGAACCTTACCTAATATCTTGAAGCGATGATGATGGTCCATCGAAAACCCTTCATCTTTTCAACTTGTGAAACCATACAAACATTCTTTTCACATCTCCGATGTCAAAATCCTTGCTAACCATGCATATTGAGTCATCTACTTGCTAGTACATGAACTTGGAGCATAAATGTAACTATCATTTAACTATACACGAGTCTTCTCTTGTTAAGAACTATTTGATCCTTTTGAAATTCCCTCTGGTTGGTGAGATAGCGAGGGCTCGGATAGCAAAATCGGTGTCCCGTGTCCACTCTATGCTTTTCTCAGGTGGGCATGGTCCGTTTACGCAATGTACTCTATATACTTGATTTCAATCATTTACCATCACGAATGTTTAACAGAAATTTATTCATTTCGTTCCTAGAAACATGGTGGCCGACCTGGAGGCGTGTGGACGGTTTCATAAAAGCTGATGATAAAACAAGATCGGAAGTACAATGATCATTCTGACATAGGGTACAAGGACGGTCAATAAGAAGGACCCATTTCACGACCGAGCGGGACCATTATAAATGTAAACCTTGCGTAGACGTAGTGTGTCACTTTTACGAGGATGAAGTGGGCAGGAAACGAATTTTGGCAGGATATTCAGATAAAAGAACTTCCTTTTTTACTTCTTTTGCAGAAAGATAATGTTGGAGCCGTATTTAGCTGCAGACTTGAAACAATTAAAGATCGGGAGTTAACATCAAATTAAGCGAATGAAAGAGATATACGTTACATGTAGTAGATTCAGAAATATATGCCCATAATTGACCTGGATGCTCCGAGTATGTATGGAATGCAGTGACTGTGAACCCACTCGAGCCTTCATTATATATACTGGTGACTTAAGATACCAACAGAGCTAACTGCAAACGTTTGTTTGACTAAAGGCTGAGAGCACCGTATCGTACAAGATCGAGAATTTGGATGGGAAAATTCTGAATTTGTCAATGTCACGTAAGAGTACATGTTTATAATAGTTTGGAATTGAATTAGAATATAAAAAGTTCGTATTCTAAACCCAGAATTGTTCTGGTTGTTGTTGTTCACCGCGATTGTATTTTGTCTATACATGTATGTATATTTGTTCTAGAAATTGTTTCCAAGATTGCCCTATGTTGTGATTTTTGAAAATTTGTTTTTTGTTTGTCTATATGTATGTTAAGCCCATCTCTACGTTACAATTGTTGTGTTTTGCTCGGGACAATTAATTTTTGAAAATTAAAACCCTTGAGAGCAAATACTATGTGTATGCAATGATTCTAAAAACGTTTTAGTATGCCTTGCATTTTGAGTTTTGGAAATATGCATATTCCCTATTTTGCTTATAGATATGCCATGTTTTATTAAACTTGCTTTTTGGAAATTGATTTAAATCTGCTTATGCTTTCTGGAACATTAAATCAAGAAAAATATAGAGCATGTATATGCGTTTAATTGTCATTGTTTCTTTCTGGATAATTGTTATCTGTCTTCTTTATATATTTGTTTTTGCCTGCTGTTGCCTTTTTGGATCTGAAAATTCGTTTTCTCTCCGCCATGCGTTTACTGGGTTTGAGATTAAACTCACTAGTAGCTTGAAAGCCATTGGTGAGACCAGTGGCGTAGCCATTAACGGCTATCGAAGGCGAATACATGCGACGAAGAGGAGGGAGCAGTGAACTGGACAGCGCAGGCGGCGATGACGTGAGAGAAACAGTTTAAAAATGTGGGATCGTCGGATTGATCAACGGGGAGTGGTGGTTGAGAAACGTGAAATGTTTCTGGAGAAGACGATAGGCGTGTGTAAGTCACCCACGTGTGTGTGTAAGTCACACACCCGTCGTCTTCTGGATGAGACGTTGCACGCGCCAGACACTTCCCAAGTTGTAATTTTTTTAATTTTTGAAAATTGTTTTCAAATGGTTTGTTTTTAGGAATGCTTTGAAATATAGTTTATTTTTCAAGGGGTTGAATTAGTAAATTAAATTAAATTAGTCATTCAATTCCAAAATTAAGATAATTATTTTTCTTAATATGATTAAGATTAATAATTATATTGATTCCTAATTATTTTAGAAAATCAGTTTCTAAAATTAGAATTAATTATTTTCAATTAGATTGAAATTAATTAATTAATTAAAAAAGTAGTTTCTAAAATAAGAATTAATTAGTTTCAATTAGATTGAAATTAATTAATTAGACTCCTTAAAATTAAGAAATTTGTTTTCTTTGGTAATTAAGAAAGATGTTTCTTAATTAAATTTATTTATTTCAATTTGAT
>JAOTJB010000208.1:21729684-21744339 GCA_027123815.1 Erythroxylum minutifolium
TAAACTTATATTTATTTATTAATATATATTTTTAATTATTAAAATCAATGTTATTATTTAAAATTAAATTAAATGTACTAAATAAATAAATATTTTTAAAATTAAAAATTTTATGTATTTTACGAAAATATTTATATTTAAAAATGTTATTATATTATTATCAAGTCTAAAACTACTTTATTTTCAAAAAAATTTTATTATAAATTTCAAATAAATTAAAAATATTATATTAACATAAAAGTTTTTTGAAAATATATTAACATAATTCTTATTAGTAGTTAATATTGTACAATTAAATAATATATATTTAATAATAAAATTAAAAAATTAAGACTAGTTTTTATTATTATCATAAATCATTAAACAGGAAGAAATAAAAACTAAAAATAAAAACAAAAAGTTTAACTAAATCAATATTTTATACGTTCAAAAAAATAAAAAGCAGATGAAGTTTATATGTTGATATCACTCCAAAAATGGACTTAGGCTATCCATACTGACAAATAGATTGGTGATTTAAGGCTTCTGGCAGGCAACATATCGGCCGACAATTAATTGAGACAGTTGAGACGTAAGAGAAGGGGTTAAAGCTGGAAAGGGCCAATAATAGTGGTCCATGGTCTCATGGTCATGGAAAGCTGTCCCGAATAGGATGCCTGCTGCTGGTTTCACAACGTATGGGCAACTAAGTAGATGATGGTTTTCTAACTTGCTCAACTGTCCTTTGGATACATAATCGGATAATTCTTTGGATTACATAATTAATGTATATACATTGTTGAAATATATTATTCATATATTAATAACTTATTTTAAATAAATTTAAATTAAATTACAAGATTTGAAATACTTTTATTTCAAGCATATCCTACTCATATATATTTCTTTTATCTTTTTGATGACGTATATTTTATTTATTTCTTTTTCAGTGGATCAACTAAATCTGATCCAAATTTAATGGATTAGATTTGAATGGAAATTAAATATATAGGCCTATTTGAAGCTGTTCAATTAATTGAAACAATATATGATCTATCTTACAAATTTCAAGAGCATAAGAAATTAGACAAGATGCATTTATGTTATTAGTCAAAATTGATCTCATTAGCCAGCTAATATGCCGATGAAAAGGATTCATCATTTGCTTGTTTTGATTAGAAAAGAAGAAGATTATGTTATGTGATGTCAGTACACAATGCTCTATCCAAAACCAAAACTATCAACTCTACATATACCAATTTCAGCAAACTTGGGGACCCTAGGACATTAAATTGGTCCCGGAGTACAGCCACGTGAAATTGACGTTTTATGTACGTGGTTAATTAATGTTTACAAAAAAAGAAAGTAGCGGTCTAATACTTACCAATAGTGCATATATGTATACCGGTCCCCGTGAAATTGCTTTCTCATTCTTGCATGGTTTTATTACGGACAAGGAAAGGATGCTTAGACTTTATCTTTGATAATGAGGACCCGCATTTACTATCCATAAACTCTCAATTGTCCTAATCATGTGTTTTTAAATCTCGGTAAATTGGCAACTACAACTGATTGAATTGTCAAAGCCTCCAAAATAATTCTTCTTCAAATTTCTTGTAATAGTTGTGAAACCAGGTTAAATCCTTAGAGAACTAAACACTAATGAGAGTTTGGATTAATTAATTAATTAATTAAAAGGAATCAAAATAAATTAACTTAATATAAAAGTGAGAAAGTCAAGATTACGCAACTCAGATTTAGGGAAAATATCTAATCTAATTATAACAGTGATTATTGGTCTAAAAAGAATGTAAGTTAGTCCGAAATTTATTAGGATAGACGTAATAAGTCTCATATTTTCCTTGGTTCAATCATAATATCCAAACTAAAACTTACCATCCATTAACTGGGTGTGATAATATTTCATATCAAATAAATGATAGCAATAAACTTAGTGTAAAAGACTAACTTTAAATTAAATAATCAAGATAGTTGCAATTCTTCAACTTAGTTTTCTTGTTTATCATAAGTTAAAGATGTAAATTCATAAATAACTTATTTGCTACTTGTACTAATCCTTCATAATAATTATAGATCACTGAATTTATGGATAGTGATAGGATAATTAACATTAAATTAAATTGTTAGATTAATCAAGATTAATTGTTCATAAAATACGAAAACTCAAAACACGAAATATTTAAATTAAAACATGAAAAAAAAGGTTTAGAACACAAAACCTCACAAAATTATAACTAGAATATCGAATCCCCTTGAATCAGAATAAGTGAGTTTAGCCACACATGATTTTTGCTCTAATAACAAAAATAGAAGAAAGACAAAAAAATTGAGAGAAAAGTAATAAAAACTTTTTTCTGCTGTGAGGAACTTCTCTTTTATAGAGTTTTCCTAATCTAATCCTAATCTGATTCTACCTTGTAAAGATGTCTATCTAAAACAAATTCAAATTCAAATTCAAATTCCTACATGATAGGGATAGAAAGAAGTGTCTCAGTTAAACTCCAACTATTCAAGTGATCAGTCTTATCCACAGCAACAATCTCTTCATTTCATCCAAAATTCATGATTATCATCAATAATGTCCCAATTTGATCCAATCTCCAATTTTCATCTCCTAAAACAAAACAAACATTAATTTTCATATTTAAGCACCAAAATAAATCAAAAACAAAAGAGATAATATCGAATAATATATCAAGATCTTATCAATTCTCCCAAATCAGACTTATGCTTATCCTCAAGCATACATCAATTCAATTCATTAATCATCTTCACAACAGCCTCTCATCTCCTTTCATGTTATCCAGAAATATCTAAAAGTGAATTCACATTTAGGGGCTAAGATAAAATAACAATCGAGAGAATAAGCACTTATAGGACACATTATTAAAGCATATCATCTCATCAATTCCATCAAAATCAAATGAACAAGAGTTGACACCCTCACAAGGATTTTATTCTATAAACTCAAGGTGTTTAGGGTTCATTAAGCTCTCAAATCAAAACATAGCAAGTTATTTTTATAAGCTTACTCAAGAATCATATCTCCACCACTAAACAAAATAAAGTTATGTACAAATCAAAGGGACTTAATAATGGTTGTAACATATCTAAGGTAAGGTATGACAAGAAGAAGCTTTTTAGCTAAATAAATTGAAGGACATTATATAAACTTATCCACACAAGTTTAAACTTAAATCAAAATTCACTTGATTCAAATTACTTCTCTTTTAATCACTTTTTCTTTTCTTTTCTTTTCTTTTTTTCTTTCTTTTTTAAACAAAAATATCAAAAAGGAGATTTTCTTATACTTCTCCTCCATTCTATAAAAAATAAAAAATGCAATTTGAATCATCTAATTAACTTTTCATGGAAATAGTCAAAATCCTATGCAAACAAGCTCGATACAATTCCTTTAATTTAGGGGATTCGAAATCATTAAGGATATCAACAACAAAAAGGTATATTTGGCTTGTAACAAGGTTATTATGCAAGAAAAGAAAAGTTAAGGCTCAAACTGGTTTTCTAAGGATAAAAAGTAAGGTATGTTTGTTTAGGTCAAAAATGGTTATCTTAAATTCCCTCATCATCTTTATACACAAATTCCTCAAAAATATGGTCTCAGCACATATTCAAAAGCAAGTTATAGCATAAATAAGCTATGTTTGATAACACATAACAAAAAGATATATATGAGCACATATGTGATGAATTTTCTTTAGGCTCAAAGATCAAGTAGGTGTCAAAAATGTATCAAGTCTTGCACACTTTCATTAAACAAAAGCAATAAGATACCTAAAATAATTTAATGAAAATACTATTCATGCTTGTCTCTCTCATGCATTAGATCTTAAACCAAAAATGTATCCTAACTTAAGAATTTTTCATGAACAACAATCAAAAAATTATGAAGCTATCATAAGAAATAATTAATATATGAACCAACATATCATGAGTCCAAGCACAAATCACATTGGGGGGTTTCAGGGAAGATAAATGTGGGGAAGTCCAAGCACAAATCACAATGTTCATCATACTATAAACAGTTGCTCCCCCACACCTAAATCATACATTGTCTCTAATATATGCAAAAGATACTCACAGCTCAACAAAAATAATCAAGGAAAATAAAGAATAGAGGACTCCCATGAGGTGTGAGCATCAGAAAGGATGTATGCTATAGTGTCAGAGGATATGTACTAGTCTGTGTTGAAGTTGATGGTCTACATTGTTTTATGAGGGAGATGGCTGGTGATTTGAATTTTTCTTTTAATTGGTGGGAGGGACGTGCATCTGTGGTGGTCGAATGTGGGTGGAGGGTTGGGCGTCTTATGGATAAGTGTGGAGTTTGTGGGTTTGTTTTTAATTTCCTAGAAAGAAGAAACAAACAGATTAGGTTCTTGGGTTTTTAATTAAAAAAATTAATTGAAAATATTGAAAATAATATGCACATAAATAAAAGAAGAATATTTTTATTTTTATTTTTTTTTAAAATATAAATTTAAAAAAGAATTTTAAGGTTCCAATCCAGAGTACTAAATTACATACAGCAAGATCTCACTTTATGAGATTTAGTAGTCTGAAATTTTTAAGATCTTCATTCCAGAACACTAAATTATATAGTGCGAGATATTGCTTTATGAAATTTAGTAGTCTGAAATTTTAAGACCTCTTTTCCCTTAAGCCAATAAATTTATGTTTTAAAAATAAACTAATGCAAACTATATATAAGTAAAACAAAATTAATAACAACTATCATATTTTAGGTTGACTCCCAAAAAGTGCAATTATTTAACGTCATTATGCTCGACAGAGCTAGTTCTTCTCAAATTTCTTCGTGTGATGGGAGTTTTAAATAAATATTCACCACACTGAAAATTGTCATCTCATCATAAAATGGTTTTAGTCTATGCCCATCAACCTTAAAAATATTTTCGATCTCTAAAGTTTTTATTTCCACTGTACCATGAGAAAATATATTAGAGATAACAAATGGGCCAAGCTATCTAGAACGCAACTTACCTAGCATAAGCTTTAATCGAGAATTATACAATAACACTTTCTGTCCCACCTCAAATTGCTTCCTCAAAATCATATTATCATGGAACAATTTGGTTTCTCTTTGTAAATTTTTGAATGCTTATTTTTGAATACTCGTAAGCATCCAAACTTATTTCCTCTAGCTCTTATAATTGTTACCTCCTTTCCTCCCCAATTTTAGCCAAATCCACGCTACAACACTGCACTGCCCAGTAAGCTTTGTGTTCAATTTCTACCGATAAATGACAAGTTTTACTGAAAACTAATCCATAAGGAAACACTTCTATCGATGTTTTATAAGCTATACGGTATGCCCAAAGAGCATCATCGAGTCGTAAACTCTAATCCTTTCAACTAGGATTCATAATCTTTTACAAAATGGATTTCACCTCTCTATTCGATACTTCTATTTGTCCATTTGTTTGTGGATTATAGGCAGTGGCCACTCGATGATGCACTTCATACTTTTGAAATAATGCTACCATGACTATATTGCAAAAAAAGACTTCCTTAATCACTAATAATGGCACATGAAATTCCAAATGTATTAAAAATCTTAGTCTTTATAAACCCTATAACAGCTGTAGAATCATCAGTTTTTATGGCTTTTGCTACCAACTTCTTGGAAGCGTAATCAACAACCAAAACTATATAAGAAATTCCACAAGATGAAGGAAAGGGCAAAAAATCAATACCTCTTACATCAAATATCTCAACTATAAGAATTAGGGTTTGAGGCATTTCATTTTAATAAGATAATGTACCTATCTTTTGACATCTGTCATAACTTTTACATAACATATAAGCATCTTTAAATAAAGTCTCCCAATATAATCCACTATCCAAAACTTTCTTAACAGTTCTTTTAGGACCAAAGTGACCACCACATGCATATTTGTGACAAAAATCTAAGATAAAATGTTGTTCATTTTCTGACACATAATGCCTTATAATTTGATTAGAGTAGAACTTTCAAAAGTACAGTTCATCCCAAACATAATATTTTGCCCCATTTCTTATCTTTTCCTTCCTAGACTTATTAATGTAATGATATGTGTTTAAATGTTGGTTCATTTGATATACTACACTTAGTGATTAATTCCTTAGAAATGCTTAGGATACTTACTTTAGCTCATATTTGATCTTAGGTACTTTTTGAAAGTAAAGAGGCTAAAGTAACCTGAAAGCATGTCAATGAAGCCATCTTCTCAATTCTATATTCTATTAATTCATAGAGTATGAAGAAGAAGATGATTGAAACAAGAAGAGGCAAGAGAGAATGTCAAATAAAGAACAAAAAAAGGAGAAGTATCAAGGCCAAACATTGGATTGCATGGGTGTGAGAAATCTCTCACGCTTATCTAACATCTCTCACGACCATGAGAGATCTCACCTTCTCATGCACGACTGTGAAAAGCTTGCACAACCATGTAATGACCTTGCACGGCTGTAAATTCTAGACATCATGAGAATTAACTTGAGAAAGCTAGATGTCCTTAATAGCCAGGTGTCACTCATTTTAAACCTAAATTTTACTACATAGGGAAAAGAGAGTGACAATAGAAAGGACATTTGGGGACAGACCTAGCCGAAAACACTCTTCCCCTATTTTCTTTTTAGTTATTCTTCATTCTTCAACATCGATAGTGGCAATGGAGAGGATTGTCGATGGTGAGAGCGTTAAGATGGGAATGGAAGGCTAATTTTCCTAAAACCAGATTAGAGGTGCAATCGAAGCTGAGGAGCACATTAAACAGATTGTTGTTAAGTATCGTTTTCTTTACCTCTTTTTGGATTGTTTATGTTATCTTATATAGATTGGTTGAGTATTATATGAGAATGATTTTAATGCTCTATTGAATCATTTTTCATGAAAACCCATAACTAGAACTTGAATGCAATATGTAATAGTCGTGTTGAAGGTCATATGTGGCAACTAACAGTATTAAATCGTTAGAGATAATACAACATAATTTAAATAATCCTAGCTTGTGTGATTGTTACTTAAATTGGTTTGTTTTTCTCACTTATAATATGACTGTCTGGATAAACTCAGAGAGCTTGTTCTAGGTTTCCTGATAGTTAGGGTTAATTAATGAGCTCTTATTGATTAGCTGTGATCTAAGGAAAAATCGAAATTAACAGAGCTTATTGTTAGTTCATGATCATTAGATTTAAAAGAGGTGTAAAGATGATAATTCAACGACATCTACGAAATTGTGCTTAAGTTGAGATTAAACCAAAGAACCTGATTTCAACTCATTCATCAACTTTATCACTTTACTACTGTTTAATTTGATTTGTTTTTATAGATTCAATTTTACTTTTTCTTTTAATTTGCTTCAAACCAAAAAAACCCCTTGTTTTGCTTATACAAATAATTTAGGACAGTAATTGGAATTAATCTATGTGGAATCGACACCTAGACTTGTCGTTGGATACAATTTTAGTATAGTTATTTTGGAAGTGTTACAAAACGCGACGAATTTTAGCGTCATTTTCAGGGATTAATATCCTGTTCTTTTCTAAATTTATTTGTTTTATTTTATTTTTATTTGTGGTTAATTTCTTTTCTTGTTTGGTTAGTTTCAGCACATGACACGATCTTCTCACACTGGTGAATTGAAATTTAATCTATAACTTAAAAGAACGTTACATAGAGTAAGAAGACAAGTTGTACAAAGTTTCGAGGATCCATCATCATCTGACAGAAAACTTGACTCTTCACCAAGAATTTAAATGGTTTTAGATTTACTTTTTGATTCTTCTAGTGCTTCCATTTCTAATACTGTTTCTAACATGACTAAGCAAAATAATGGTTGCACTCTTAAACAATTGGCTACCCCTGATTTTAATCATCAACCGCTGTGCATTGATTTTCTTACTATTGATGTTACTTTTGAGTTTAAATTTGGTTTAATTCAACTTTTGCCTACTTTTCGTGGTATGCCAAGTGAAGATCCTCATAAGCATCTTAAGGAGTTCCATGTCGTCTGTTCTAGAATGAAGCCAACTGGGGTTCAAGAAGAGCATATTATGTTAAGAGCATTCCCATTTTCGTTGGGAGACACTGCTAAGGATTGTCTTTTTTACTTGCCCTTCAGATCAATTACCACTTGAAATGAGATGCAGAGAATTTTTCTAGAGAAATACTTTCCTACGTCTCAAGCTACAAATATTCGAAAGGAAATCTATGTAATTCGACAACATCATGGGGAAACATTACTTGAGCACTAAGAGCATTTCAAGAGGTTATATGCTAGCTACCCGTATCATCAAATCAGTCAGCAACTCTCAACACAATATTTCTATAAGGGCCTTCTGCCATAAGAAAGAAATATGGTAGATACAGCAATAAGAGGAGCACTAGTAGATAAGACACTTATTGAAGCTAAAAATCTCATTCCAGCATGGTTGGTAGCTCCCAACAATTCAGTATTTGAGAGGATGCCCAACCATTTGAGAGGATGCCCAACCATTAATGGTTAATGAAGCTAGTACTGCTACATTGGAGCAACAGATAGCTAGGTTGACATCTTTGGTTAGGAAAATGGCTGCAAGTGGTGCTCAATAAGTCAAGGTATGTGGAATTTGCACAATGGCAGGGCACTGATATGTGTCCAACTTTGCAGGATATATCTACAAAAAAAGCGAATACTTTTGGAAGCTTTCCGAGTCAACCACAAAGGAATCGTAGCTACCTATATGCATAAAACTCAGAATGGAAGAATCCTCCATTCAACACCTATGAACAACAAGGACAATAACAAGGTTTCTATCAACAACCATATCAAAGACAAGGTCAACCATCAAGTTTGGGATCTTCACAGGAAGAAATGATGAAAATATTAACTCAAAATACCACTCAGCTCCAAAATAATGCCATACAGTTCCAACAACAAATAAGAGCTAGCATCTAGAATCTGGAGAATCAAATGAGTCATATAGCTACTGTAGTGAGCCGATTGGAGAATCAAAATTTTAGTAAACTTTCTTCTCAAACAATTGTAAACCTAAAAGAGAATGCAATTGTTATGACCTTGATAAGTGGTAAGGAAATAGAAGCACCGCACAAGACTCCTGTTATTGGCAATGAGGAAGAAGCTAAAAAATAACTTAAAGTGCATCCAAAAGAAGCGAAAACGAGAACGCTGTTAATTCTAAATCTCTTATTATTAAAAGTTTTACTAATACTTTTCCTTCTTTTCCTAGTAGGTTTGCGAAATCGAAGAAAAAAGAGCAAGATATGGAGATTTTGGAGATGTTAAAAAAGGTAGAGCTAAACATACCTCTAATTGATGCCATTAAGCAAGTTCCTCGATACGCCAAATTTCTCAAGGAGTTATGCAAGTCTAAGAGGAAATTAAGGGGAGACAAGAAAGTAAGTGTGGGGGAGAACGTGTCCGTGATCAATTAAAGAAAGCTTCCCCTAAAGTGTAAGGATCCAAGTACGTTTATAATTCCCTACAAAATTGGTGATACTCGATTTGAAAAAGCAATGTTAGATCTAGGAGCTTTAATTGATGTTATGCCATATTCCATTTATAATTCATTAAATTTGGGATCTTTGAAAAAAACAGTGTTGTAATTCAATTGGTTGATAAATCTAATGCTTATTTGGAAAAGGTTGCAGAGGATGTTTCAGTGCAGGTTAATGAATTGATTTTCCTAGCTAATTTTTATATGTTGAACATGGAGGGAGAACCTTCATCTAATTCGGCATCTATTCTTCTGGGTCGACCATTTTTGAAGACATCAAAGTCAAAGATTGATGTGGATGTAGTAACATTGACTATAGAGTTTGACAGTGAAATTGTTGACTTTAATATTTTGGAAGCTATGAGATATCCTAGTGATGTTCATTCTGTTTTGTCAATTGATGTCATTGATTCTTTGTCTTAAGAAATTTTTGATATGGGTGGTAAAGATGAGTTAGAAGTCATTCTTTATATGAGTGTAACGGAAAAAATGTTGCAAAATTCTAACTTGCTTATTACAGACCACAATCACTACAAATAATACCAAAAATGTATGTATTTTAAAATATTAAATTACTAATATCTATATGAAATCTTTACCTTCGGTTGTGCAGGCACCTAAAATTGAATTGAAGCAATTATTGGAGCACTTGAAATACGTGTTTTTGGGAGAAGGAGAAACACTTCCAGTAGTCATATCCAAGAACTTAACCAAGCTTTAAGAGGAAAAGCTCATTCAAGTGCTTAAGGACCACATCACAGCTATAGGGTGGACCATAGCTAACATTAAGGGTATTAGCCCTTCGATGTGTATGCATCGAATTATGTTGGAAGAAGGATGTAAACCATCAAGAGAATCACAAAGAAGGTTGAATCCTTCGATGATGGAAGTGGTAAAGACAGAGATCTTCAAGTTGCCTGATGTTGGTATAAATTTTAAATTGTTGGTATAATCTATCCAATTTTGGATGGCAGTCTAAGTAGTATTGAAGAAAACTGGAATTACTGTGGTGAAGAATGAAAATAATGAGTTTGTGCCTACAAGAATTCAAAATGGACAATGAGTGTTCATTGATTACAAGAAGTTAAATGTTGCTAGACGCAAGGATCAATTTCCACTCTCATTCATCGATCAGATGCTTGAACGACTTACTTGATGATATCACTACTATTGTCTAGATGGGTATTTAGGATATAATCAAATAGTGATAGCTCTAGAGGATTGGGTGAAAACAACTTTCACATGCCTATTTGGTACACTTGCCTACAGAAGGATGTCATTTTGACTCTGCAATGCCCCAGCCACCTTTCAAAGATGCATGGTAAGTATTTTCTCTGAGTATGATGAACACATTATTGAGGTTTTTATGGATGATTTTACTGTCTATGGGGATTCACTTGAGCATGCTTTGATAATCTAAATTGTGTACTTAAATTTTACATTGAAACTAATCTTGTTCTCAATTCTGAAATATGTCATTTTATGGTTGAACAAGGAATATTTTTGGGACATGTAATCTCAGCTAAAGGAATTGAAGTAGATAAAGTTAAGATAGAAATTGTGCAAAACTTACCCTACGCCACCAATGTGCGGGAAGTTCATTCTTTTCTTAGCCATACAGGTTTTTATCGCAGGTTTATCAAAGACTTCAGTAAGATTTCAACAAAACTCTGTCATTTGTTACAAAAGGATGTACCCTTTAAGTTTAATAAGGGATGCAAGGAAGCATTTGACAAGTTGAATGAACTTTTGACTTCATCACCGATCATTCATCCATTTAACTGGAGTCAACTATTTGAGATTACGTGTGATGCAAGCAATTTTGTTATGGGTGCCATCCTTAGTCAAAAATATGGAAAGATGACTCATGCTATTTACTATACTTCTTGAACACTCAATCCAACTCAGTGCAACTATTCCCCCACTGAAAAGGAGGTTTTAGCTATTTTGTTTACTTTAGATAAATTTTGACCTTATTTGCTTAGTTCTAAAGTGATTGTATATTTTGATGATGTAGCATTGAGGTACCTTTTATCGAAGAAAGAAGCGAAACCAAGGCTGATTAGATGGATTCTCCTACTCCAAGAGTTCGATTTAGAGATCAAAGATAAGAAAGGTGTAGAGAATTCAGTTGTGGATCACTTGAGTTGAACGGTGAAGAAGGAGGATTCAATACCATTGCAAGAATTATTTTCAGATGAACAATTACTAATACTTTAAGTTAAGGTTCCATGGTATGCTGATATTGTAAACTATCTAGCGAACCATAAGATACCTAATGATTTAAGTAAGGCTAAACAGAATAGGATAAAGAGTGAGTTGAAATATTATATTTAGGATGATCCTCAATTGTCGAAGTGTTATTCTGACCAAGTGATTAGGAGATGTGTGCCTGAATATGAATATGAATCAAATTTGAAATTTTTCCATTCGTCTGCTTGTCACGGTCATTTTGGGCCTAATAGAACTACTAGGAAAATTTTTCAATGTGGTTTTTAATGGCCATATATTTTTAAGACTCCTATATATTCTGCAAAATATGTGAACAATGCCAAAAATAGGGTAATTTATCCCATAAAGATAAATGCCTTTATCTTTAATGCTTGCATGTGAAAATTTTGATATATGGGGCATCGATTTTATGGGACCATTTCCTTCTTCTTTTGGTTTTATTTACATTTTGTTGGTTATGGATTATGTTTCTAAATAGGTGGAACCTAAAGCCACCAGGACTGACGATTCTAAGGTTGTTGTAGAATTTGTCAAGTCTAACATTTTTGCTAGGTTTGGAACACCAAGAACATTAATTAGTGATAGGGGTGCTCATTTTTACAACTGATTGGTAAAAATTTTTTTAAAGAAGTATCATGTCACTTATAAGGTGTCTACGACCTATCATCCATAAACGAACGGGCAAGCAAAGCTGTCAAATAGAGAAATCAAGTCCACTCTTGAGTAAATGGTAAGCCTAAATTGTAAAGATCAGAGTCAGCGACTTAATGATGCTCTTTGGGCATATAGGATTGCATATAAGACACTGATTGGCATGTCTCCATACTAACTAATCTACAGAAAGTCATGTCATCTTCTAGTAGAAATTGAGTATAAAGCCTTTTGGGCCATTAAGCCATGCAATATAAAGATGGATGCTGTGGGTGAACAAAGGAAACTGCAACTACAAGAATTAGAAGAGCTTAGACTTGAATCTTATGAGAATGAAAAAATTTACAAGGGAAAGACGAAACGATTTCATGATAAGATGATTGTTAGGAAGAATTTTATGGTTGGACAAAAAGTTTTTCTCTACCATTCACAACTTAAGCTTTTTCCAAGTAAATCACATTCCCATTGGATTGGACCTTTTGTTGTTACTAATGTGTTTCCACATGGTGTAATTGAAATTGAAAGCTTACAGACAAACAAGAAATTCAAAGTCAATGTTCATCGACTAAAACCCTTCTGTGAAGGATTCCAAGTGGAGGATGTGGAAGTGATAGGGTTAGAAAACCCTCATTATGAAGACCTAGCAATGTCGAGTCGAGCCAACAACAGTAAACAAAGGCACTGCTTAAGAGGCAACCTAAGGGAAGTTGATTTCTGTCTCTTTACATTTTCGCAATTGCTATTTTCCTTAAATGCCTTATTTCTTGCATTTGATGTTACAGTAGGGAAAATGTAAGTTTTAAGTGTAGGGGTGGGGTTCTTAGTTTGATATTAGCTTTTATACATATTTTGAGCTTAATTGTTACTTATATGACTTCTTAAGCAGTTTTAAAAATCAAACAAACAAAACCAAAATTTTTGGTTTTCTATTGCTTTTAAGATTATTTAGTCGTAATTAGAGTGTGAATTGATTAGAAAAATCCATGGTAACCTTAGCATGTACTTTTGTTCCTGTGATTGGTTAATGTGCATTATTCTTTAGAAGATTAGTGACTAGTGGTAGACAAAAAATTAGTGAGGTTTTGAGCTATATTAGACTGACACATTCATATTAGCCATTCTTTGTTGATTATGAGCTACATTAGCCAAATAGTCTACCCATTTATATGAATTTTCCTTTGCTAACCCCCTTTGAATTTTATTAGCTTTTTTTATAAATCACATTACATGCACCTAACCAAATGCCCTACCCAAGAGCATCATCTAGTTGTAAAATTCAATCCTTTCAACTGGGATTCGTAGTCTTTCCAAAATGGATTTCACCTCTCTATTTGATACTTCTGCTTGTCCATTTGTTTGTGGATGGTAGGCAATGGCTACTTGATGATGCACTCCATACTTTTTGAATAGCGCTGCCATGACTTTATTGCAAAACATGACTTACTTGATCACTAATAATGGCATATGGAATTCCAAATGTATTAAAAATGTTAGTCTTTATAAACCCTATAATAGCTGCAGAATCATCAGTTTTGGTGGCTTTTGCTACCACCCTCTTGGAAACGTAATCAACAGCTAAAAGTATACAATAAAGTCCACAAGATGAAGGAAAAGGCCCTATAAAATCAACACCTCATACATCAAATATCTCAATTATAAGAATTGGGATTTAAGGCATTACATTTTGATAAGATAACGTACCTATTTTTTAACATCTGTCACAACTTTTACATAACACATAAGCATCTTTAAATAAATTCTCCCAATATAATCCACTATCCATAACTTTCCTAACAATTCTTTTGGGACCAAATTGACCACCACGTGCATATTTGTGACAAAAATCTAAGATAGAATGTTGTTCATTTTCTAGCATACAATGCCTTATAATTTGATCATAGTAGAACTTCCATAATTACGGTTCATCTCAAACATAACATTTTACTTCATTTCTTATCTTTTCCTTCCTAGACTTACTAATGTAATAATATGTTTAAATCTTGATTCATTTGATGTACTACACTCAATGATTAATGCCTTAGAAATTGTTGACCCCCGAAATTTTTCGTTAAATTAAGCATAATAGTTTATGAAATAAGCATGAGATTTGAATTTTTGCCTCAGAATAATTTTTAGGATCATAATAGAATCATTTTTGGAGATTAATTATTTATTACAATGTGAGTAAAATTTTATTTCACTAGTTAGTGAAATAAATGCATAAGAATGAATTGAGGGCATTTTTGGCATGTA
>JAOTJB010000208.1:21746396-21759104 GCA_027123815.1 Erythroxylum minutifolium
AAAGTTGTAGCTCTTGAAGTCCTCTTTCAAACTATCCAAAGAAACCCTAAATTGGATGCCTATAGAAAAAGTTATGTCAATAGCCCCGAAGCAGGTATATGTGTAAAATTAGGGACTCACCAATGCTCTTCCTTGAGGTATTCAGGTTAAAATGGAGCATTGGACTAGTTGACTATTTAGCTATAAGTCGACTATTAACAATCAGACCTGTCAATTGGACAAATGGATTAGTCGACTATTCAAAGAGCTGAGCTGAGCTTAGAAATTGGAGTTTTGAATGCAAGTATAGTTGATGAATGTATGTTATCCGAATGCAATTGTAGGGCTCCGAAAACGGGGTCCGACATTTTATGGTATAAGCAAGCATGAAAGTCAGACTCCAGAAATGGGGTCCAGCAGAAATGTTGTGGATACTTACTTTATCTCGTATTTGATCTTAGGTACTTTTTGGAAGTAAAGAAGCTAAAGTGACCGGAAAGAATGTCATGGAAGTCATCTTCTTAATTATCATATTCTATTGATTCATAAAGCATGAAGAAGAAGAGGATTGAAAGAAGAAGAGGCAAGAGAGAATGTCAAATGAAGGACAAAAAAAAGGAGAAGTCTCACAACCAAACTTTGGATTATGTGGGAGTGAGAAATCTCTCACGCCTATGTAACATCTGTCATGGCTGTGAGAGATCTCTCACAGCTAATGAGAGGGTCATACACAGCTATGCATGGCCATGTATAGCTGTAAGAGACTTACATGGCCATGAGAGGCTTGTACAGTCATGCAATGACGTTGCACAGCCGTGAATTCTAGACACCATGAGAATTAACTTGAGAAAGCTAGGTGTCCTTAATGGCCAGTTATCACTCGATTTAAACCTAAATTTTACTACATAAGGAAAAGGGAGTGACAACAAAAAGGACATTTAGGGATAGGTCTAACTGAAAACACTCTTCTCCTAATTTCTCTTCGGTTATTATTCATTCTTCAACACCAACAGTGGCGATGAAGAGGATGCTCGATGATGAGAGCTTGAAGATAGAGATGGTAGGGAAATTTTTCTAACACCAGTTCAGAGGTGCAATCAAGGCCGAGGAGCACATTAAGCGGATTGTTGTTGTGTATCATTTTCTTTAACTCTTTTTGGATTGTTTATGTTATCTTGTATGGATCAATTGAGTATCATATGAGGATGATTTTAATACTCTATTGAATTATTTTTCATGAAACATAGTTAGAACTTGAATGCGATACATAATAGTTGTGTTGAAGGTCGTATGTGGCAACTAACGGTATTAAATCATTAGAGATAATGTAGCATAAGTTAAATAATCCTAGTTTGTGTGATTGTTACTTAGATTGACATGTTTTTCTCACTTATAATACGGTTGTCTGGATAAACTTAGAGAGTTTGTTCTAGGTTTCCTGATAGTTATGGTTAATTAATAAGCTCTTCTTGATTAACTATGATCTAAGGAAAAACTAAAATTAATAGAGCTTATTGTAAGTTAACGATAAATAGTCTAATGAGATGTGTAAAGATGATAATTCAACGATATATGCGAAATTATGCTTAGTTCGAGATTTAACCAAAGAACCTAATTTCAACTCATTCATCAACTTTATTACTTTGGTGCTATTTAATTTGATTTGTTTTTATAGATTAAAATTTACTTTGTCTTTTAATTTACTTCAAACTAAAAACTCTTGCTTTGCTTATACAAATAATTTAATAAAGTAATTGGAATTAATCTCTGTAGAATCGACCTAGACTTACCGCTAGCTGTAGTTTTAGTCTAGTTATTTTGGTAGTGTTACGACACGCGACCATGTAATAAGGTAAAATTCTAGTAACTAAATAATTAACAAAGTTAGTTTACCATGAAACCATACCTTTCATTTGGAACAATTGCTCATCAGGAAAAGTTTTAGAAACAAGTAAAATATCTTCATCTCTTACCAACATTCTCAAATGATCTACTACTAAATATTTCATGCCTTTTCGATCCTTTGTTATCAAATCAAACTCTTGAAGTAGCAGAATTCATCGTATTAGCCTCAGTTTAGACTTTTTATTTGCCAAAAGATGTTTTAATGTTGCATAATCAAAGTACACAATAACTTTAGAGCCAAGCAAATAAGATTTAATTTTACCTAAAGTAAAACCAATTGCTAAAACCTCTATCTCGATTGTAAATTAATTGCATTACATGACATCCAATGTTCTCAAAACATATAAGATAACATGACTTTGTTTTTCAATCCTTTGGCCTAAAACAGCCCCCACTGTGTAACTGCTAGTATCGCACATGATCTCGAACGAAAGATCCCAATTTGGTGGCTGAATAATAGGCTTACTTGTTAACATTGCCTTGAGTTTGTCAAAAGCTTCCTTGTAGTCCTTCCTAAAATCAAATGGAATGTCTTTTTGTAGCAACTTCAATAAAGGTATTGCAATTTTGGAAAAATATTTAATGAACGTACGATAAAATTCTACATGTATAAGAAAAGATCGAACTTTCCTAATGAACATGTCTGAGGTAAGTTCACAATTAAATCCACTTTAGCTTTATCAACTTCGATGCCCATGGATGAAATCACATGTCCTAAAACAATGCCTTGATCTACCATAAAGTGACATTTTTCATAATTTAAGACCAAATTTGTTTCAATGCATCATTTAAGAACCTTAGATAAATGATTTAAACAATCATCAAATGAATCTCCATAAATAGTGAAGTCATCCCTGAATACTTTAATGCAATTCTCAATATACTCAGAAAATATACATATTATGTATCTTTGGAACATATCCGAAGCATTACAGAGACCGAATGACATTAGCCTAAAAGCATACGTTCCAAAGGGACAAGTGAATGTATTCTTTTATTGATCCTCTTGAGCAATTGCTATTTTATAATAACCTGAAAAACCACCCAAAAAATAAAAAGATGATTTACCATCTAGTTTTTCTAACATTTGATCCACAAAAGGTAATAGAAAACGGTCCTTTCTAGTAGCTAAGTTAAGCTTTCTAAAGTCTATGCACATTTTCCACCCATTCTGTACCCTCATTGGTACCAACTTATCATTATGGTTTCGTATCACTATCAAACCAGTTTTCTTAGCCACAACATGCATTGGACTTATCCATTCGTTATCCCAGATTAGATAGATTATACCACAATCCAAAAAATTTAAAATCTCTTTCATTACCACATCTTTCATTTTTTTCCGTTTTAGTTTAGCATTCTTGTCTAAAAGAATCTTATGCATGCAAATCACCAGGCTAATACCTTTTATGTCCACTAAAGTCCAATCAATTGCAATTTTGTATTCTTTAAGTAATGTCACCAATTTTTCCTTTTGCCCTTTAGTCATCCTTTTTCAAATGATTGCAGGTAATGACTCTCCATCACCCAACATTTAGGTGATCAAGTAAGGCCTTTAATTCGATCTTGGGGCATGCAAAACAAAAGGTAGCATTTTCTTATGATTTATAGTAAGCTCAACATTTAAATTTTTAAATCTATTTGTATTGCTGATAAAAATTCTACAACTTTACAAGTTTCATGAATTTACTCGTTCACTTCTGATTTGGCCTTAAAATCTAACTCATCTTTAATATTTTCTTCATTAAACATATACTACAAAAATGAATCCACAATATCCATATGATACAAAGAATGGAAATTATTAGGGTATTTCATTACTTTGAAAATATTGAACTTTACTATCTCTCCATCAAACTCTACAAAAAGAGTACCCTCATCCACATCAATTTTCCTCTTGCCCGTCTTCATAAATGGCCTACCCAATAGAATCAAAGTTAAATGTTCAACATTATCTCCATCAATTTTCAAAATTTAAAAATCCACTTGAAATTCCAAACCATTAACTTGTACTAAAACATCCTTATTAACTCCAATAGGACACATATACAAACGATCGATTAGTTTCATAATCACATTAATTTCTTGCAAAAAATTAGATTTAAAGCTCGATAAATTGACTATGACATGATATTAATATATGCCCCTAAGTCTAGCATGGCACGCTCAATTTTCTTATTACCAATAATACATGGAAGTGTAAACATACCTGGATCTTTACATTTTCCTAGTAACTTCCTATTTATCATGACTAATACATTCTTACCCGAAATTATTCTCTCTTTATCCTTCAACTTCCTTTTATTTGTGCATAAATTTTTCAAGAACTTTGCATATTTCGGAACTTGATTGATGACTTCTAGAAGTGGTAAATTGATTTCCATCTTTTTGAAGGTTTCTAGAATCTCTCTTTCACATTCATCATCTTTGGTTTAGCCAACCTGCTAGGAAAAGGAGGTACATGTGCCTTAATTGATATTGATGAAGATAAATCATTTTTTACCTTTATTGATTCTTAGGTTGGAAGTTCTTCCTGCTTTTCTCCATCATCGTGCCTTTCGACCTCCATTGGTAAAGAAGTTCCAGATTTAATTTCCTTACTACTTCTCAAAATCATTGCATTTACATTCTCCTTAGGATTCACCACCATTTGGGAAGATAATTTTTATGATGCTTGTGCTTCCAATTTCCTTACCGAGGTGGCTAATTAAGTGACCTGATTTTCTAGTTTTTAAAGGCTTGACCTTGTTTTTTATTGAAATTGTTAAATGTTAGTAGCAAATGCCTTAACAATTTCATCTAAAGACATACCTGCAGTTGAAGATTGAGATTGAGCATATGTAGGGGCTTCAAGTTGTTTAAAATTTTAAGGTTGACATTGTTGTTGTCCTTTTTGATTTCCATAGCTCAAGTTTGAATAATCCCTCAATCCTGGATTATAGTGATTTGAATAAGGGTCATAATTTCATTGAGGTTGACCAAGAAATCCACCTATTGAGTTAACTTCTTGAAGAGAGTCATGTTGTAATATAGGATACATATCCGTAGGATGTCCATGGAATGAGCATATTCTGCACGCTCTTGTCGATTTCAATTTACCCACAACCAATTTGCAAATTAAAGTAGTTAAATCTAAAATTTTATCCTCAAGGTACAGTTACTTACCTTATTCACATGCTTAATAGCTCTATCCATCCTTATCCAAAGCTGTTGAAAATTTTCTTCCATAATTGATATCAATTGTCTGGCTTCCTTAGATGTTTTGTTTACTAGAGCTCCTCTACTGGCTACATCGACTATACTCTGATCTACTGGCAATAGTCCTTCATAAAAGGACTGAATCAAAAGTTAGTCAGGAATTTGATGATGTGGACAACTAGCACATAATTCCTTAAACCTTCCCCAATATTCATTTAATGTTCCTCTAGTAATTTGTCTTATCTCACATATCTCTTTTTTGATATTCGCTACTAGTGATGCAGGAAAGAACTTCTCTACAAACATTCTTTTCAATTTGTTCCATGTTGTCACTGAGCCAAGGAGAAGATAATATAGCCAATCTTTTGCCTTATCTTTTAATGAGAATATAAAGGCCTTGAGAATAATTTATTCTTCTATCATCTCTTGTGGCTTCATTATAGAGAAAACAACATGAAATTCCTTCAAGTGTTTATGTAGATCTGCACCTGCAAAATCACAAAATATAGGTAGTAAGTGAATCAAACCAGATTTCAATTTGAAATCTACCTCAATGTCTAGAAATTGTATGCATAAAGGTTGTTGATTCAAATTTGGTGTCGTTAACTCCCTCAACGTTCTAGGGTTGAGATTTTTCATCTTTTTGTCCTCTTCTTGAAAATTACAGTCTTTACCGATTGTTAGATCTACTTTAACTTTCACGTCTAAAAGTGAATGACCGCTTCTTTGCTTAATCTCTTTTCTTAAACGATGCACTGTTTTCTCAATTTTTGAATTATATTGTAATTTACCTGCTTGAAAAGCACGAGTAATATAGAACAAAAGATTTGCACTAACTGTAAAATAAAAATGCAAAGAAACTAAGAAACTAAAATAGTTCCCCGATAAAGGTGCCAAATTTTGGTCAGGTCGTCGAAGCCCCTAAAATAATTTTGATTCTCCAAACTTCTTGTAGTAGTCGTGGAACTAGGTCAAATCCCTAGAGAAGTAAACACTAGTTTCTTAATTTCATATAATAAAAGAAAATTGGGGGGCGAGGTGGGGGGTTGTTGGATTAATTAATTAATTAAAAGGAATCAAAATAAATTAACTGAGTATAAAAGTGAGAAAGTCAAGATTACGTAACTCCGATTCAAGAGAAAGATCTCATCTAATTGTAACAGTGATCATTGGTTCAAAAAAATATTTGTTATAATTCAAGCAGTTAGTTCGAAACATATTAGGATGGTCGTAGTAAGTCTTAAATTTTCCTAATTTAATTGGTTCAAACCTAGCATCCAAACCAAAACTTACCATTTATTAACTGAGTGCAATAGCATTCTACATCAAATAAATGATAGTAATAAGCCTAGTGAAAAAGACTACTAAATTAAATAATTGAGATAATTGCAATTATTCAACTTAGTTTTCTTGTTTATCATAAGTTAAATATGCAAATTCATAAATAACCTATTTACCACTTGTACCAATCATTCATGATAATTACGGATCATTAAATTCATGAATAGCGATAGAATAATTAACATTAAATTAAATTGTTAGATTAATCAAGATTAATCATTCATGAAATTTGGAAACTTAAAACAAGAAATACTTGAATTAAAACTTGAACAAAAGGTTTAGAACACAAAACTTCACAAAATTACAACTAGAATATCGAATCCCCTTGAATAAGAATAAATGAGTTTAGCCACACATGACTTTTGCTCCGATGACAAAAATAGAAAAAATACAAAGAATTGAGAGAAAAGTAAGAAGAGAATTTTTTTTCCTGCTCTAAGGAATGTCCTTTTATATGGTTTTCCTGGTCTAATCCTAATCTAATTATACCTTGCAAAGATGTCTGTTTAAAACAAATTTAAATTCAAATTCCTACATGATAGGAATAGAATGAAGTATCCCAGTTAATCTTCAACTCTTGAAGTGATCATTCTTATTCACTACAACAATCCCTTCACTTCATCCAAAATTCGTGATTATCATCAATAATGTCCTAATTTGATGCAATCTCTACTTTTCATCTCCTAAAATAAAACAAACATTAATTTTCATATTTAAGTAACAAAATAAATCCAAAACAAAGGAGATAATATCAAATAATATATTAAAAAAAGATCTTATCAACAATTCTGAACGTATATTTGGTAACTTGGAATGAAGATGTAAAATGAGTATATAAATTACATGCCTTAATTTTTAATCATTTGATTATTAGTAATGAATAAAATAAGGATTGAGATATATGGAATGAATTTTAAATAACCCTGAGTTTTTATTCTCAAGGTACATGCGGTATAATAACCTGGAATTAAATATTATGAATAACAAATAAACGTGAGTAACTGAAACTCTTTTTTTCTTTTTTGTGTTTCTTCTTAACTGAAGCTCTCATTATATTTTTTAATTTTATTCTTATAAGAAAAATTATACACAATTATTTAAAAATTAATGATTTATTAAATCATTAAAAATAATTTTATTTATTAAATAAAAATTTTATTTATTAATTAATAATAATATAAAATATTTTAATTAATTATTTACAAAATCAATCACATAATAATCAAACATAAATAAAAAAATTGCTATTACCGTTCTTGATATTTGATACTAAACACTGGTATAACAATTAAATTCTATAATTTCATTTTTAGTGCTTACATACTAAACACTCATAATCACTAATTTTATTTCTATTCTGATTTGCAATTTTCATTCTCTTTCTCTTTTTTTTATTTCGATAATTCGTTAATGGTTAGTAGGATAAGCAGGTTGATATGCACGTGCAAATCAAGAATAAAAACTGGAAAGTTCTGCTGAAATCACGGGACATTACCATATCCATATCAGACAATACTGGATTGTAACATTCTGTTGTCAAATATTTTTTGGTCGTCAGGAATGGAGGATACACATTAATTGTAGCCCTTTTTTATGGTTGGATAGATATACAATGAAACATATCAATTCCAGCAATAATTCTAATATCCAACAGAAAGAGAGCATAGGATACAACGTTAACTCAACCCCACTGGACGGATTGTTCATTGTTGGTTGTTATCTACTTACCCAAAAGCCCAAAAGAAGGCATGAGTGATAATTAACATTGAAACAAATAAGTTGATCTTGAGCAATCACCAACATTCTTTTACTTGGGGAACGTGTGTCATCAATTGTTTGGTTAGTGGAACCAGATGTCAACTGCATCTCTCTCTCTATCAAATTGAATTTCCTTAATCATGAGAAATGATGCACACAGGATAATTATGATCATCTTCTTTTTCAACCTTTGGTCCACATTTCTATATTAGAAAGTTACCATGCATTTTCCCTCCCCCAACGGTGTCACATGGACGCGTACTACTAAAAGTTATCTTCATAGACTTACAATTTGGTTTTATATGATCTGCTGTCCTATTCTGCCCATGCCATAAATATCATGCAATCTTTGGTTATACAAAACATCTTTCTTTCTTGCATATTGACATCATTCTAGAGGACTTCCCCCAGAGTTAGTCCCAGGGTTATTTCGTCAAATAGTCACATATTAATTTCCAATGGTTTTATTTATCAATTGTCTCCAGAAAAAGTTAAAATATACCAAAATGCTGCCTACGATACATTTTTCGGTTCATTAACCCTTCAAAGAGTAAAGAGCGATCAAGAGCTCTTTATGTATATATATATGTCATGTCCTTAATATTTTCTTACGTTGTTGTGCATCCCTTTCTCCAAAGATAATTGCAGGGATGGGAAGGGGTCCCTCGACACTTTTAGCAAAGAAAAAGAAAAAGAAAGTAAAAAAGTAACAAATGAGAAAAGAAAAAGAAAAAGGATGACTGAAAACTTTTTATCTGAAAGCAACCACAGAGCTTTCTTTCTATGTGTTATGCATGCATTACCAGAGGAGGGGAGAGGAGAGGAGAGGAGAGGAGAGGAGGGAGGGCCATGAGATTCTGTTCTTCTTTTGCCATATATCTCAATCACAACCGCAGCATCCAAATCAACTTTTATGATATCCGCATTTCACGCTCATTTGTGAAAGAACCAGTCAACTCCTTATCACCTATACTTGCCTCTGACTTTGATCTTTTAAGAATAGCCAAAGAGAAATGTCCACGTCAGCAACCTTACAGTTTTAAGAAAGTTCGAGGGGAGGGTGGACCCTGAGTGTCTCACCCTTTTCGGCCCGAGTTGATGAGTCGGACCACAAACACCATCATCACGCACAAACTCTGAAATTCCACTCCCCATCATGCCTCTCTCTTTCGCACTCCTTAAAGCCTCCATCTTTCCCTTTTGCATCGCAACATTTCTTCATGGACAGCACTCCGGATTCTGTCCCAGAACCGGTTCCGGGTACTCCCGGAATCCGGGAAATGAGACCCGAAATAGGGTCTGAAAATTTTGGATTTGTCGCCCAACAGAATGCTTCTAACATGGGAACAAGTAAGGTGAGTTTGAGAGCGGAAATCGATACGTCTCCGCCGTTTGGGTCGGTTAAAGAGGCTGTGACCCGGTTCGGTGGTAGCGGACCTTGGATGCCGTACTACTACGTGCTTGGAGAGAATTGTGTAACTTCTTTTTTCTTTTTTCTTTTTGCTGAATCAGTGTTGGTATTGAAGGTAACCCAACGCTTGAATGTTGGACATAAGTTCGTACGCTTCTTCTTCGTCAATTCTGATGAACTATTGAGTCTTTGACTATTTAAACATTTATCTGGGTGTAAACATAATCCTATATATATATATATGTATGTATGTATGTATTTACTATTTATGTATGTGTTGGTTTTCTGATTTCAACCAGGTGGCAGTGTTGGAAAATGTAATGAATTATCTGCAGGAGTTACGCTTTCTAAAGCTTAAACGTTCTTTGCCCATAAAGTGTCATCTTTGCAGAACCTAGTTACCGTAACTTGGAGTCTTTGACCCTGGTTGTGGCACAAAAAGTTTTGGATTTATGTGCATGTATGAATGTGGTATTTGCTTTCCTGTCTCTCCTTGCGTGAGGAACAATTATGATCTCTAATGATGGAAAACTGTCTAGAAAATGTTAGGTTGCTGTATATCTTCCCTGTTATGATACATGTCGATTACCTATACGGAGCAGGGCCTAGAACGCTTCGATATAAAGAAAGTGGAGGAGCAGGCTGCAGAATTGGAGAAGGACCTTATTGTGAAAGAATTGGAAACGCTGGATGTTCTTGAAGAACTTGGAACAACCAAGAAAATCGTCGAGGAGTTGAAGTTGCAACTAAAGAAAGATGCTTTGAAATGCGTGGCTATCCCATCTGACCAGATGTCAAGTCCTGCAATCAAAGAAATGAACAATGAAAACCCTCGAGAGCAGAGAATGGGATCTTTGAGCCCCTGCCCCAGATCATCTCCTGACTTGATCTTAATGGAATTGAAGCAGGCAAAATGGAACCTCGGTAAAACTGTTAACAATCTTGGCGTGATTCAAACTTCCGTTGAGTCTTTGAATAAGAAAATGAAGAAAGAGAAATCATTTCTAGCAAAAACCCGCGAGAGGCTAACATCGAAATTTGCAGGAGTGTTGTCTCTGGAGGATGAGCTAAAGCAAGCTAGAGTGAAACCAATTATTGCTGATACTATGCAGTCCGAGTACATGGCAGATCAGTTAAGAAGAATGGCTGAAGTGGAGAAAAAGGAAATTTCCCAGACAGTGTCTGCTAATAATAACCAGGGCAAGGCCAATCTGAAAAATGCTGAATTGAGGTTGCTTGCAGCCCAAAAGATGGAGGAAGCAGCAAGAGCAGCGGAAGCTGTTGCCCTTGCTGAAATCAGTGCTCTCTCTAGCTATGAGAGATCATCAGGGTATATCCTGCAGCATCCTGAGAAGCTAGCCCCTTTTGAAGTACGATCACCTTTAACCCCAAATGCTCAGAAACCTGAGGTGCCTTCCAAAAAGAAAGCAGAAATTTTGAAACTTCGAAAGCATGAAGCTAGTTTCACTAAAATGTCTATTCTAAAGAAGTTAAGAGAAGCTGCAGAAGAAGTGAAACAAAGTAAGGAAGCATTAGAAGCAGCTCTGTACAAAGTTGAAATGGCTAACAGAAAGCAATTTGCAGCTGACGAGGCTCTCAGGAAATGGCTGCCGAATGATGATCAAGATGGACAACCCACATATTACAACACAACGCTTAGTAATTTCCATTTTCATCAACCTGATCGTCACCAAAGATGTGCACCGAATCCAACGCAGAATCCCAGTCCAGTTGTTGATGATCCAAAGCCTGTTTTGAGATCAACAGTGTCAATGCGGGATGTGCTAAGCAGGAAGCAGGTTCTGCCTCATGAAGAATATGCTGCAACAAGGCCAATGGAAGGCCGCACAGATAGGCAAAAGGTGGCATTGAGTCAAATGCTTCATGAACTACGAGATGACTTGACATTTCATCCAAGGCCAGAGAAAGGTGTTGGTGAGCAAAAGCAATTCTTGACACAGAGAAGAAAATTTGGATTCATTCACATATCTTTGCCTATGACAAGACCAAGCAAGAAAAAGACACAAGATTCCAACAATGCCATGCATTAGCTACATATGTACGGGTGATTGATTTCTGGTGGTGGTGGCGCAAGTTTTCGTGTGATGGTTGCATTGCAGCTTGCCTTCGTTGTTTCTGGGGCATTGTGTATTCTTTCACTGTACAAATTTGCTGTGTGTTATTGTTCTTGCGTATCCCAAGTTTGTGTCCATTGATTTGGTTTGGTGATCCTTTCTCATTTATCAGGGTTACTGCTAATTATATTAATTATATGCCAGGAAAGCGTCAAAATCAAGTTTTCTATGTTTGCCACGTAATTAGTGTGTGGATTTGTTGCTTCGAAATGTTCCGTCATAATCACTTGACGCCATGAACATTAGGAACTTCCTCTTGAGGCATATGACACTTGACTCTAATGGATTTGGTGAATCATCTAATCTGTAATTGATGCCAATTTTTCTACAATCTAACCTTCTAATTTATACATTTAACTCTTTTGCATATCTCTCGTTTTAGGCCTTTTGACTTGTTTACACTTTGTCTCCAAATGATTTTCTGATGTATTTGTTTTAATGTAAGCAGTTCTATGAAGATTATGTACATTTTTACAGCTTCGACATATTTCAGCCAAAACTTGTTGAGAACTTCGACTCCTGGAAGAGGCACATTCTCTCTTTTATGACTCGTTGGAAGGAAACAATCCACTTTATTCTTTGGTTGAGTTTTGGCATCTCTAGTCTCCACTTAGAATTCTCATATTCCACTAAGAACAATAATTAAGAATAATTTTGTATATAAAAATGAATTTATAACTTAATACTAAAATATTTTAAGTAAAAATATAAATTTCTAACATATATTAATAGTTTTTATGCACTACAATAATTATCACTTTAGAAAGTAAGATATCCAAGTATCTAAATGAATACCTTTTTAATTTTTCCCACTTCTTACTTCTAACTTGCATAATATCACCATTTTATATATAGAAACCGTCATTTGATTCTTTCATGTCAAAAGAGAAAAACTAAAAATCTGCTAGGAATTTTCTGAATATTGGACAATAATTAATTACAATTTTAATATATTTACTGTTAAGCAAATCGAATTTGACA
>JAOTJB010000208.1:21759204-21778827 GCA_027123815.1 Erythroxylum minutifolium
TCGGAATATGATCATCAGAAACACTTACGGATATTCTTTGATATCTGTAAACGATATGGCTTAGTCCTATCAAAAGAAAAAATGATCGTGGGAGTATCTGAAGTCGAATTCCTTGGTGCAACTATTGGGAATAAAAGGATAAAACTTCGCTGAAGCACTTAGACAAGATGTATATTATCAGCTAGGTGAAACAAAATATCTAGTTTATGTATGTAAGCAAGATATTGTTAATATCCGTAGAAGAATCCATATTTACCGGTCTTTGATGATACCTTATATTAGCTAAAATTTTAAGTTGAAGTTATAAAGATTGCCTTATACATACTTGTAGAGTCCCACATAAATCAGTTTCAAAGATGCCATTTAAACTCTGGAAAGGTAGGAAGCATAGCGTCACCCATATTCATGTATAAGTTACGCTACTGAGGAGCATTCTTATAATCCTTATGAAGATAAGTTGCATTCTCATTCTACTCATTACTATTTTATTGAATATCCTAACCATTCTAAGGGATACAAATTTTACTGTGGAGAATGAGGGTCTAAAATAGTGGAATCACTAATAGCTAAATTTCTAGAGTATGATGTTTATGACAAGGGTGGTCTTTCTAACCCTTCAAATGATAGCAGGGTGGATACTATAATTATTTCATATCTATTACTTGTACAGTCAGAACCACTGGATCAAGGTATCGGTACCATGCCAGTACAGGAATAGGAACTCATCCCTGTACATATTGAGGTTCCTAAGGTACGAAAACTAATTCAATTAAGAAGATCCATTAGCGTAAGAAGACCAACTATCTCATCTGACGACATAATCTATTTAGGTGAACAAGACTATAATATTAGACATGTTGTAGATTTAATTACTTTTACAGAAGCTATTCCTAGATCTCGTGTGGACTCGTGGTAGGATGCAATAAAAGATGAGATGCAATCCCTAAAGCAAATCAGGTATGAGAGCTTGTTGATTTACCTCATAATTGCAAAACTATCAATTGCAAATGGATTTTCAAGACCAATAAGAACTCAAGAGATTGACTTTAATGTTACCCGTTCTCCAATATCCCATAAGGATGCATTTAGAATGATTATGACAATAATAGCTCATTATGATATTAAGCTACATTAGATGGATGTTAAGACCATTTTCATGAATGGAGACCTTTATAAAGAGGTCTATATGGAACAAAATGAAGGATTTAAGGCTCAAGATAAAGATGATAAATTTTGTAAATTGAGGAAATTAATATATGGTTTGAAACAAGCTTCCAGACAGTGGTACCTTAAGTATGATAAGGTTTTTACCTCTTTTGACTTTGTGGAAAATAAAGTAGAAAGTTGTTTGTATTATAAGGCAAGGGGAGCTAAATTATCTTTCTACTCTTATATGTGGATGATATCTTACTCAAATCATATGAATTGACCTTGATGTATGAAGTTAAGTAGCTTTTGGCCAAGCATTATGAAATGAAGGACCTTGGTGACATCTTTTGTCCTAGGTATTCATATTCACTGAGACAGGTCTCAACACTCGTTAATTCTCTCGTTGAATGAACGCTACAAATGTTTAATATGGTCGACTATAAACTTGTTGTAGCACCTATCTCTTATCGTGACGGATTATCTTTGACACAGTGTCTAAATAAGGATATGGAGAGAGAGGCCATGAAGAATGTGTCTTGTTCTAGTGTAGTTGGTAGCCTGATGCATGCCCAAGTGTGTACTAGACCGAATATTACATTTTCTGTTGGACTACTAGGTAGGTATCTGACTAACCCAAGAATAGACCACTAGATTGTAATTAAACTAGTGTTGAGATATCTAAAGGGAGCCAACAATTACATATTAATATTCAGAAAAATCAACAGTTTAAACCTTATAGGCTATATATATTCAGATTTTGCTATGTGTCCAGATGATTGAAATTTCACATCATGGTACATCTTCATGTTATCAGATGGTATAGTATCATGGAAGAGTATCAAATAGACACTGGTGACTTCTTCCACTATGTATGCAGAGTTTGTGGTATGTTATGAGGTTGCTTCATAGGTTGTTTGACTCAGGAACTTAATTTTGAATTGTCTGTGGTTGATTCAACAGCTAGACCCATTCAATTGTATTGTAATAATCTTTCTATTGTATTGTTCAGTAACAACTATAAGAACATCATAGGTGTAAGTATTTAGAGGTCAAATATTTGACCATAAAGGAAATGATATAAAAAAATGTGACAATGAGGTGAAGCATTTGAAGACTGAGGATCTGCTTGTTGATCCTTTGACCAAAAGACTTCAGTCACTTGTTTTCGAGAGACATATGTATAGTATAAGTATAATAAATTCTTTAGACACTACTAGTTAAGGATCACTGTGTTTGCTCCTTATATATTTATGTGTTTTTCATATATTATGATGTTATGTTTTATCAATACAAATGATCATCATTTTGCTCTTAGTCATACATGTTGTTATATGCTGTCATCATATAGGTGAAAGTCTTAAGATTTGTGTTGATCTTAAGCATTGTAAAAGGCTATTGGGAATATATATAAAGATTGACCTTAAGCTTATGTCTTCAAGACACATATAGATGTATATGAAAAATCCATAATTTTGATATAACATAAGGGGCTATAAGTGCTTAAACAATTAATTCAAACCCCAACTTAACTTCTTTAGGAAGAATTCCTAAGATCTAATTTGTTTCGATTGTAATAAAACTTTGATAATGCAACACTATCCTACATTCAAAATTTAGATACTAAAAGTGAGTTATGATGTGAAATGGCAAACGAAGACTTTGTTTGAAGAGTATCAGCACGAGAAAGATAGAAGGAAGAGATTAAATTATGAAATTGATAATGGAAGTTCGTTTGTTGATGTTCAGGATGATAGTGAAAATGTTGAAGGTGGTAGTATTCTTACCCAACAAGAAGTGAATGTTACATCTGGACCTGATGTTATGAAAAGAAGAAGGCAGATGTTGAATTTTTTTACACCGCGAATAATTCCTGAAACTCAGCCTTCAATTCGTAATGCCCTACAATCAGGAGAAGCCGCTTATAATGTGGATATGGCAATGAGATAATGGTATGATTTAGATATAATATTCAATGCTTCCCAGTCTTATTATTTTCAGCCTATGGTAGATATTATAGCCTCTTACGATCCAGGATACAAAGCACCTTCAATTGATGTAAACTTGTGGGTAGCTCTATTTATGAAATTAAAAGTTATTTGGATGAAAGAACAATAACTTGGGCTATTTATTGGTGTTAAATCATATGTGATGGTTAGATAAATAGGAGACATGAGACTTTTATTAATTTTTTGGTTTATTCTGCAAAAGGCTCAATATTTTTGAAGTCTATTGATGCATCTTGCCTTGTTAGAAATGTTGATACCTTATTTGAAATATTCCATAAAATTATGAATGAAGCAGGGCCAGAAATTATTGTTCAGTTCATTGCTGACAATAATTCTGCTTATAAACCGGCTGGAAGAAGATTACAAAGTAAGTATAATTCTTTTTATTGGACTCTTTATGCTACACATTGCATTGAATTAGTGTCGAAAAATATAAGGGATGCTAGGTATTTTCCTATTATTGATGAGACTGTGCAGAAAGCAAAAAAGGTGACCAAGTCCATCTATAATCGTGCATGAGTCTTGAATCTAATGAGAAAGGATTTCACCAATGGTAGGAATTTGAGTCATCCTATTATTACAAGATTTGCAACAATTTCTTATCATTTTAGTGGTTTATTATGATGAAGAAATATTTGAGATAGATGTTTATAAGTGTTAAGTAGGTTACACCTCAGCATGCTAGGTTTAATACCAGATTGGAGGTTTCCAGAATTATACTTGAAGATACTAAATTTTGGCCTCAATGTTAATTTTTCATCCGAGTTTGTGAGGCTTTGATAAGGGTACTTCGTTTGGATGATAGTGATAAAAAGACAATAATGAGTTATTTTTATGATGTCATGAAGAGGACAAAAGAAGCAATCAAGACCAATCTGAAAATAGACCTTCTTTGTATACACCTTATCTTACAGTTATCAATAAGAGATGAAAAAGATAACTTTACTCTCTGTTGATTGCAATTGGGGCTTTTTTTAATACCGGTGTCTATTTCAGACCAAGTTTTACAAAAAAAAAGCTGAAGTTAATAGGAGAATGATATTAACTATTACAACAATGGTTGCCCATGAGATGATGCAAGGTCTCCTAAGTTCATAAATGATGATTTATAAGGAAGCTTCTGGTGATTTTGGGATGCTAATTGCTATTCGTCAAAGGGAAAAACTTAATCCAAGTTTTTTCACTTTTGCTACTTTTTGAAAATTAATCATCAATTTATTTAGTTTATAACGCTACTTTTGTTGTCTTATAACATACAGTTTCTTGGTAGAACCAATTCAGAAGTGGTGTTCCAAAATTGCAAAGTTTTTCAATTTAAATTCTAAGTCAGTGTGTTAATGCAACAAGATGTGAAAGGAATTTAAGCATATTTGAACTCTTTCATTCCAAGAAAAGGAATAGATCAGTGTGTTAGTGCAACAAGATGTGAAAGGAATTGAAGCATATTTGAACTCTTTCATTCCAAGAAAAGGAATAGATTGAATGACTTGATCTTTGTTCAATACAATTTAAAGCTTTAAGAAAGGTATGCTATTATTATTATTAAGTCATATATACTTTCTTATAATTTTTTAATAATTTAATTTTATTGTTTATTAGGACTCTTAATAGAACAAGTAGTTCAGTAAATCCAACTTGTATTGATAATATTGATCTTTTGGCAGTTTAGGTTTCTGAGGAATCAAGTTTGGTAGATGAGAGTGACTTAGAAGATAATCTTATATGAAAAAGCATTCAAATTTGGTAAAATTAATTTGAATGATGGTGATGTTCTTAATTTTATATTTTTATGACGATTAAATAATTTTTATATTAATTGTGATTATTATTTATATGTGAAAATTAAATTTAATAAAAATAAATAAATTGTTATTATTTTAAATTTCTATTATTATAATTTTTGGAGATATGGTCGATGTAAAATTATAAAGTATACACATTACATTATACTAATGGATTATTTTGCAATTTTAAAAAATTCAAAGATTTTTCATAAATTTAAAAAATTACCTAAAATAGTGCTTAGTGTTGACTAGTACTAATATAATACTGTATCAGAACTAAGTGTGGTACCAGTATCGGTACCACTATAGTATTCATAATATTGGGGTCAACTTTATTATGAAATATAGGGATAACAATGGGCTAGCCCATGAGCTTAAATTTAGGTGTTTTCAATGGGCCGACCATGAATCAAATCAAGCCCAGAGTGGTTTAATGCCTAACTTTTCACGTTAGCGAGAGAGAGTAGAGCTGTCTAATCCAATATTTAGAACATCAATTTTTTTCTACAAAGTTCTGACAGAGGTAGAGTGAGTCGTAGAATTTCTCACCTTAGTCAGTTAGGTTTCACCTGAGTGATGGAATAGCACCAAACGAAATGGAAAAGGGGATCTTTTAGTTAAGCAAGCACTGATAGGTGAGTAGTTTTCACCATTTTTTAATGCTTAGAAGAGTTAGACCTCGAGAAGACCTGAGCTTGAGCAACTAAGGTTTGAATTTATTAAAAAAAGATGTTATTTTATATTTTTAAATTAAAAAATTAATGAAACTAACTTATAAATTGGTCCATTGCTATTCTTACCAGAATATTTTATTTTTCCCTGAAATCAAGTAAACATTGTTATTTACCTTTCTCGGAGAAGGTCTAATAATTAATTTGTGACACGTTCTCAAGGCGATAATAAGCATAGATGTTGGTGCCAAATTGATTGTGCATGCTTGCTAGTTCTTAGCAGAAGTAATTGGTAGCTAATGTCGCATTGACTTAATAATCTTTTTTTTTACATCGGAAATGACTTAACAACCAAGAGAAGTCATCTTTTGTAAACTGGGCACGTGCTAAGGGTTACGTTGTGAAAGATGGCTTATATTTAATGAGACAGGATAGAGATATGGGAAGGGAAACAGAGGATTTGAGGGTAGAAAGGGACGTGATCCTCTATCCCCCTTCCCTTGTTCCTCCTCTGTCCCATTGACACATAAGTGGATGGCTGAGATTCAATGAGATATAATAGGAACAGGGGAAGGGGGGGCAGAAGATTTGAGGGTAGAAAGATGCTTAGAAAATGAAATGGTTGTTTTGTTCTATTCTTAACCGTAACAATAAAGGAACTTATTCCCCACTGATTGCTGTTGTTCTGACTTTTGACACGGAACATAACGTTTGGTGCATCTAATCTCATGTCCATATTCATGATAAAAATGGAACATAACGTTTGGTGCATCTCATCTCATGTCCAAATTCATAGCAGAGAACGAGGAATGACCTAATGGCTTCAGTTCCTCACTTAAAGCTCTCATTTAAAAAAGAAGTCTTAAGTTCGAGTCACGCCAAAGGAGGAGAAATAGGAATTTGTCCTATTGATGATCCTCTAGCTTCCTAGGCACAGCTCCTTGATCGGATCAATTACGGACGTCTCGCTTCCAGCGGCAGTGTGGGAGTTGAAACTATTAGGGAACTTGAGGCTGCTGGGAACCTGATACTGAGTAGGGGGCCAGCGATTAATCAGCTGTTGACCAATCAAGTATGCGACGACTCCTTATGCGCAGAAGTGTACAGGCTACATAGGAACCTGATGAGTCTTGGGGTTCCAGATTTACATCCTCTAGGGTTCTTGGGGTGAGGTCTTAGAGGCTTAAGATTAGTCCGACTAAGCTGGGATACCTAATGTAATAAAAAAAATTTCATAGCAAAAATGAAATATTACACGTGATTCTTTAGATTCTGCCCTCAAAGTCAACACATCTGCACTTCTTCACTTTTTCTTAAATCTTTAGATTCACTTGAGTGCAATAATAATTAAATTTATTTCAATTCTTTATTTAATTTTAAATTAAATGTATAATTACACTTAAGAGCACACATAAAAATAAAAATAGCTCAAAGCGAATTCTCAGATCATTAAAAAAAACAGATAAAGAAATTCAAATGACCCAAAATTGGTCATTGCATCGATAAGTAATAGATACAACTAAGTATTACTGGAAGGGCATTGTAGTCAATGTATAGACGTTGTCTATAACATTCGACGCCCACATGCTTGAAGAGAAAGATCAGGCGGAGAAAAACAGAGGGAAAATGGCTGGAGTTTTCTGTAACATTTCCATCTCTTCTGTTTTCACATGCCCTCCTCAGGTAAATAAAGTGTTTTCAGTGAAGCAGATTTCAGGGTGTAGTTTTATGGTTTCCAACAAGTGTTCCACGATTGGTAGGATCAGTTGTAAGCTACCAGAGAGCGACATTAAAAAAGAGGATTCATTGAGTTCAAGGAACAGAATGGAAGAGTATAATACAGCCATGAAAAGAATGATGAGAAACCCGTATGAATATCATCATGATCTTGGTTAGTTTGTTTCTTGGATCCCCACTTTGTGTTTATCTTTCCGGTGCATGAGCAATTTCATTGGGGATTTATCGGTTGTCTGTTCTCTTGCCGCCTCAAGTTTTGAACTTTTATATGGTGTGGATATGGGTGAGTGTAATCTTAGTTATTTCCTCTAACATTGATCACAACAATAGATTAATGTTATAAAATGAAACTACAGATTGGTTTTTTGGGAGAATACGATTCGGCCTTACCGCTTGTTTACCGATTATGGTGATTTTATGCATTTTTGCTGCAATCTAATACTATTTCCTCCTTGAAGCTTCTTACTTCCCACTTTCCAGAATTGTTCGATCCGTCGTAATTCATATTTACTGTAAACCTTGAATGAATCAATGTTTAATTTGCTCTTCTTCTGTATCTAAATTGCATTGCTTTAGCTATATGTTTGGAAGAAGCAATGTGATTTGGCTTCAGGAACACAATGCCTAACATGGATAATGTTCCATTACTTTTTTTCTATGATTCTGTTTAGGTTTTTACCTATTTAATGGAATTTCTCATCCCTGAGTTAGGCTGCGATTCCTCTAAATTCAGTGATAAGATATAAAAAAATACCAATACTCTGTGAATTTGCAAACTGTTTCATTATTATTTTGTATTTTGACAAACCTGAACTGCGTATCATACTTTCGTAATGTTTTTTTTCCTCACATTGTAACATGTCGCAGCAAAGGTTTCCCATAGTATGATCCACATTGTGTGTCAGTTCTTAGATTTACCAATAAATGCATTTTACATACGTTCGCTGCTGTTTTCTCATAATATCTAATACAATCATCAACTTTGAAGTATACTTAGAGCTTGATTACGCTGCTAGATTAAGGATTAAAACATGAACTTTCCAGTTTTGCTGTGAAAATTAGCTACTTTTTTGTTCATTTCCTGTTACTGTATATTAATTGTTTCCTAAGTTATCCAATGACTGATATCCTGCCTTCAGGTATGAATTACACTCTGATAACTAAAAATCTGATCGTGGGGTCACAGCCACAGAAACCTGAGGACATAGAACATTTGAAACGTGTTGAGAATGTGGCTTACATTCTTAATCTCCAGCAGGATAAGGATGTTGAGTATTGGGGTATTGATTTGAAGTCCATTATACAAAGATGCCGAGAAGTTGGAATTCGTCATATGAGAAGGCCTGTAAGCGAGTCTTGGTCATACTTTATGAGAATCCTTTATTTTTATGACTATGCACTAAATTGTTTGCATGATTTGCTTTCTGCTAACTAAGTGAATTTGGAAAGATAACAGGCAACCGATTTTGATCCTGATTCCTTGAGAAGTATATTACCAAAAGCTGTTTCATCACTGGAATGGGCTATTTCTGAGGGAAAAGGGAGGGTGTATGTGCACTGCACAGCTGGACTTGGAAGGGCCCCCGCTGCTGCAATTGCCTACATGTTTTGGTTCCGTCACATGAATGTGAGTCCTGTCTAGTTCCTTGCTTGTTTCCTTTCCTTTTGTGTTCAGTATTTGGTATGATGTTCTTTATAAAATCTGAGTGAACGTGAAATGTATGAAGTTGGGATCAACATTTGAATTTAGATAATCATCAGATCTTGCTAATATTGGCAATGATAGTTGGGAACATGTTTTACTGATTATCATTTTGTGCCCACGAAACAGCTAAATAAAGCATATGTTGCACTAACTTCTAAGAGACCTTGTGGACCCAATAAAAGATCAATACGAGGAGCCACATATGATCTGGCCAAAAATGATCCAGGGAAGGAGCCATTTGAGAGTCTACCGGATCATGCATTTGAAGACGTTGCAGATTGGGAGAGGAACTTGATTCAGGAACGTGTACATGCTCTTCGTGGAACTTAAAATCATTTGGGTAAGTTCTACAACTCCATTTGGACGTCTTTAGCCTTTTACTAGTAATTTTCCATAACGCATGTGTAATGTAACAAACAACCAATCATCATTGTTCAACTTTTCTCTCTTCATTGATGCTGATTATTGGTCGATAAACTTAATGATTTCCTGTATCGAATTTGTATCATCAGCAGCTTCACAGAAGGAAGAAAGCTTTGCAGATGGCAGACTGATAGATATCCAGGAGACGAGGAAGGGTGCTGTGGCAATGGCATTGCTCATAGCAGGACACTGCAGTGCCTCTTTATACAATAATCGAACTTCAAATACAAGTACTATACTGTCATAATGTAGGTTCTTTTATACAAATGGACTAATATTTTTTATTCAACCGTTATTTGAGTTGAAACAAGTTTCCAAATCTTGTAAATTTTCTTATATTTTATATAACTTTTCTTTTACAATATTTTATATTTTTTTGTGAACATCTTCTTGCGGTTGGATTGAGTATTAATTTTCGTATCTCTATGGTTATAAGCTTTTTTTTTTTTACCTTATTAGCAAAACATCCCCTAATTTGCTGTTCTAAATTGGTACAAAAATGACTACTTTTTTAAATGTAATTTACCTTAACTATAGGGGACTTCAAGAAAGACCGACGTGTGAGTGTGTGACACTTTTGAATGCCAGATGCTCCTTTAGCTTATGTATTCATCTTATTCTTTATTTACCATATTACATGGTATTTTCAAAAGTGTTTTTTTTGTTTTGTTTTTGAGTACTATAGATAACCTATCCCTAATTAACTAGTTAGAATTTCAATATTAGGACTTAATATGATAGAATATAAGATAATATGAAAACCAAACTCATTGAAAGCTCTGTTTTTCACATTTATATAAATAAGAAATTGTTAGTGTGTTTGTAAATTTTCAAGTAGGTACGAAAAGATTTGGTACAATGATTTCCGTAGCTTAGGAATAGGAATGGCATTCATGAACAACTAGTGCTACAAATATGAAAACTTTTGAGTAAAAGCTTTTCAGGAACTCTGTAGTACTATATGGAACCTCGCTAATTGTGCTTGCCGCCGTCCTAAATGGAAACCCGTGACTATCCACACTAAACAAACCTGATCCCAAAAACAGAAAAGGAATGTCTGAGACCGCGGATTGAATGCGTTCTCTGATGGTCCAACATGCAAGAGATAGCACAGACCAAAACTACTGCAAGGAGCATAAAGATCTACTGTGACAAAAAATTAACACTGTACGTACCGGGAGGGCATACAAAGACACCGTTGCTGTCCTCTCATGGAGTGTACTGAAGAGCAGTTTGTACATTCCTGCTGCTGTAGCATCTCCTAGACGTTGAACGATTACATCAATGCATACCTGCATCATGTTGTGATCTTAGCAGCCATGATTCGACTGTGGGTGATTTTTAAGAAATGATACAGTTAAGTGTACGGATATTAATGGACCTTAGCTTTGTATTTTTCCTCCTGCGAGACTACAGTAAATAGGAGTTCTCTTCCAGGCCTCGTCACCACATAAGTAACCACCTACAAAGATAGGAACTACATAAGAAACATAATCTACAATGAACTTCAATTTGTTCCTTCATTATCTCCACTAACTCTGTAACTTGAAACTTCATCCTCAACATGCCAGAGAGCTTGTCAGCCACAGCAATAACCTGCGTGATTAACTTAAACAACGAAGGTAGATATGGAAAAAGCACTTGAACGACCTTTCGCAGAGTCTCACAGATGGCAACGGCTACCCAAGTTGGCCAAACAGCAATAGCAACCAAATTTGAGCAGGCAACAACAGGTGCAGAACATATAGCTATAGTGACCCCTGCTATAGTAAGGATGCGCCCCTGTATTTCATTGATAATTCAAATCAAGAGAAATTAAATGGAATATAATAAGCATGATACAATACATTGATGAAAATTAGTTCGAAAGTGAAGTTGGAGCTTCTTCACATTAAAAATTAGCTGAAGAACTCAAAAAGCACATCATAGGGACTTACGATTATTAAATAAACTTGTTATCAACTTCCTCAATCTAGGCAGAATAGTAAAGCTTACACATGAGAAAAGCTGCGATCAACTGATATCAAGGATAACTTACTGTCAATGTCAGTTGTCCAGCCAGGATAAACACAGCAATGAAGCTATTTATCTGCGCAAATAGTTTTCTCCTCCCAAGAGAGCTTGTGACAGTCATGGCAATCACAGTTACTTTCTGCAATTGCAGAGAGAGAACCATAACTATCAATGGTAAAGGAAGTATGTCTTACACTGCCCATATAACAGAAATAGTACAAAGATACCAGAAGCAAATAGGACTTAGTTGATTCTACTTTTGAGAAACAGTGGTAGCATATCCAACCAGCGCATCAGAACCATTCCCGTAGACCTTATTCGCAACTACAAATTAAGGTCCCCTAATTCTTGTTGACTCTCAACACCAAGTGTAGCTAATTATTATAGGATTCTTCTCCACAAAGGGATGTAATCCCCACAATTTTTTTCTTCTTCTGAACTATACTTAATGTTAAACCCAATTATCAACTAGTTCTATCAGATTATGTAGTATTATTTGGAAATATTGTAGAATTATAGAGATCATATAAATCCCTGATTTCTAGGGATTAGAATAAGATACAGGTTTCCCTATACTTTAGGGAGTTTGTTACTATATTTAGGTTAGACAATTGTATATATAAACTATGGCTGTAACCTGAGTTAGATGATAAAAAAAAAGAAATTTATTCTTCTCTGCTAATATTCGACATGGTATCAGAGCTGTCAGCTCTTTCCTACTAAACTCTGACTTTTTTTTTTCTGGTCATACCAACTGAGATCCATCTCCACTATTCCTCTCATCATCCTAGCCTTCTCTCTCATATTTCCCTGTTCCTTTTGCTATTCTTATCCTTAGTCTTACTCAATCAATCATGTCTGAATCACCCAGAAGTTCTGCCGAAATCACCAGCCCTGCATTCGAGAATACTGCTGCTGCTATAACCAGAGATTTGCAGAAGATTCAAGCTGCATACCGATTGAATGGGAAGAATTATTTGAAGTGGTCACAATTGGTCTGCACATTCCTAAAGGAAAGAGGGAAATTGAGCCATTTAATAGGCACGAATCCTTCACAGGACAATCCCAAATTTGCAGCGTGGGATGAACAAGACTCCATGGTAATGTCCTAGTTACGGAACTCGATCCTGCCAGAAATTAGTGACACATGTATGTTGCTCAGAACTGCCAAGGATATTTGGGAGGCTATTCGGCATACATACTCCAAGGTTAATGATGCTGTACAAATCTACGAGATTAAGACAAAAGTTTCAGCAACTAAACAGGAGACTCGGATTGTTACTGAATATTCGAGTCTCTTACAAAGCTTGTGGCAAGAGATGGATCATTATCAATGCATCCAAATGCGCTGTAGTGAAGATGCAACAATTCTGAAGCGTTTTGTGGAAAAGAATCGTATTTATGATTTTTTTGGCAAGATTAAAAGTGAAATTTGATGCTGTAAGGGTGCAGATTTTAGGAAAACCAGACCTATCATCTCTAAATGAGACGATCTCTATTATACACGCAGAAGAGGGACATCGAAATGTTATGCTTGAACCTCAAGGAGGAGATGGTTCTGCACTCATTACCAAGGCCACAGAATTAAAAGAGGCAAACAATCCTACACTAGTTACTAAAGGAGACTCATCCAAACCATTTAACCGAGAATCCCTATTTTGCACATACTGCAAGAAGCATTGGCACACCAGGGAGAAATGCTGGAAACTTCATGGCAAGCCCAATCGAAGTGGGAACGACCGAAGTCGGGCATATATGGTGAGCACTTCGTCAACTAATGACGAAATTTCCAAAAAATCTGTCCCTGAGTTTAACACCTAAGAAATTGAGAAACTAAAAACCTTTGTGGAGTCCTTTGAGAAGCCAACCTCAACAGCTACTTGTTCATTGGCATTTTTAGGTATTCCTTCTTCCTCTAATACTAATGACTCAGAAAGAAATTATCCTCTCATGTGGGTGATCGATTCCGGAGCAACTAACCATATGACTTGTTCCTCCAAACATTTTATCTCTTATAATCCCATTTGTAGCCATAAAAAGATCACAATAGCTGATGGATCCATCACCACCATAGCCAAGGGGATATATACATAAACAAGGACCTTACACTACGAAATGTTCTCCATGTTCCAAAGCTATTTCTAAGCCTTATTTCCATTAAAAAATTAACCACAGATTAAAATTACAGAATAACCTTTTTTTTCTTCTCATTGTGTCTTTCAGGAGCTAGGCACGAAGAAGATGATTGGATGTGTCAGTTAGAGGGACGGTCTCTATTTCTTGGAAAAACAAAATAGTATATCAGAAATTGGAAAACCCTTATCTACATCCTTCCTTTCCGAATATGTCATGTCAAACCAAGATAAAATTTGGCTTCATCATCGTCGTTTAGGTCACCCATCTTTTACAGTTCTCAAGTTGATGTGTCCTTCTTTAGTTAAAGGTCTTGCGTCTGAAATTTTTTATTGTGACGATTGTGAACTCGCCAAGCACAAGCGTGCTTCCTTTCCAATAAGAAACAAAAAAACCTTTGTTCCCTTTTCTCTCATTCATAGTGATATTTGGGCACCTTCTACAATCCCAAATGTTTCAGGTGCTAGGTGGTTTGTTTCATTTATTGATGATTGTACCCGAGTCACATGGGTTTACCTCTTGAAAAATAAATCTGATGTTAGTACTGTTTTTCTTAATTTCTACAACATGATAAATACTTTGATGTAAAAATTAAGAGATTTTGATCAGACAATGCCAAGGACTATTTCAATCAAACCCTTTCTCCAATTTTTCAAAAAATAGGAATTATGCATGAGTCCTCATGTGTTACCACCTTACAACAAAACGGTGTAGCTGAGTGAAAAAATGGACGTCTCCTAGAGATCACTAGAGCATTGCTGTTTCACAAAAATGTCCCCAAACAATAATGGGGTGACGCTGTATTAACTGCTTCCCATCTTATTAACTGACTTCCAACACGTGTCCTTGGATTCAAAAGTCCAATTGATATTCTCACAAAAATTTTCCCAAATTTTTCTGTTTCAAACAGTCGTATGCCTCGAATCTTTGGTTGTGTTGCGTTTGTTCATATTCATTATCACATTAGGAGCAAATTAGATTCACGTGCTCTTTGATGCACTTTTATTGGATATTCCTCCACACAAAAGGGTTATAAATGCTTTCATCCACCTTCTAAAAAATTTTTGGTCTCAGCAGATGTTACTTTTGTTGAAAATGAACCGTTTTTTCAGCACACTTATCTTCAGGGGGAGACCTTGATTGAAGATAAAACAAAGGATATGTTTCTTCTTGATCCTAATTTTGTTCAGCCTATACCCGTACTCGTGCCTGAATCCACTTCTCCCTCAATTGAGTCGGCCACATCTGTTGAAATGATGAAAGATAAGGGAAATCAAGATAATATGCAGTCACTGCAAGTTTATTCTAGGAGGAAGATACCAATCTCTCGACCAGCACAAGTCCAGTCTCCCATTCTTACTGTTGCCCAAATTCCAGAAATCACTCTCAAACCAACTGACAATGTCACACTAGGTGGTGAGCTAAGTGTTGAGTCATTTGAACCAACAGACGAACCAGAAAAAACAAGAACTGAAGACCTACCAATTGCACTTAGGAAAGGAACAAGAACCTGCACAAAACATCCACGATCTTTTTTCATGTCGTATCAAAATCTATCCCAAAAACATAGAGCTTTCTTAACCAATCTCCATACAATTCCCACACCGAGAAATCTAGCTGAGGCATTAGGAGACAGAAAATAGGAGGATGCTATGATGACTGAAATGGAGGCCCTTGAAAGGAACAAGACATGGGAGTTAGTGGAATTGCCGAAAGGGAAGAAACTAGTCGGGTGTGGGTGGGTTTTCACCATAAAATACAAGGCTGATGGCTCGGTGGAAAGATATAAGGCAAGATTGGTGGCCAAAGGGTACACTCAAACCTATAGCATCGATTATCTAGAGACATTTGCCCCTGTTGCTAAGATGAGCACGGTACGGATACTGTTACCATTAGCTGCTAATTTCGAGTGGAATCTGCAACAATTTGATGTTAAGAATGAGTTCCTCCATGGTGATCTAAAAGAGGAAATTTACATGAAAATTCCTCCTAGATTTGAATCTAAAGAGGGAATGGTGTGCAAGCTGAAGAAAGCCCTTTATGGGCTCAAACAATCAACACGAGCTTAGTTTGGGAGGTTTGCTAAGGTGATGATTTCATTGGGATATAAGCAGAGTCAAGGAGACCATACTTTATTCATTACACTCAAATTCTGGAAGAGTCACAACATTGCTAGTTTATGTAAATGATATCATCGTGACATGTAATGATGTAGAAGAGATGAAAAATCTAAAGCAATGTCTCTTGAAGGAATTTGATATCAAAGAGCTAGGAAAGTTAAAGTACTCCCTAGGCATTGAAGTCGCTCACTCAAAGCAAGGGATTTTCATCTCTCAACAAAAGTATGTACTTGACTTGGTGAAAGAAACAGGAAAGTTGGGTTGTAAACCGGTGGAGGCACCGATTGAATTCAATCATGGATTATGCGATGCTCCCGAAGATCCCAAGGTAGATAAAGGATCATATCAGAAGCTTGTTGGAAAGTTGATATATCTGGCACACACAAGACTAGATATAGCATTTGCAGTGAACACGGTTAGTCAATTCATGCACAATCCCAAAGAATCACATCTCAAAGCAGTAAATAGGATACTACAAGACTTGAAAGGCAGCCCGGGAAGAGGAATTCTGTTTAAGCGACAAACAGTCATAGGTATGACATTAGAGGCTTATATCGATGCAGATTATGCAGGGTCTTTGGTCGATATATCTGGTTATTGTACACTCCTAGGTGGTAATCTTGTAACATGGAGAAGTAAGATGCAGAATGTGGTAGCAAGATCAAGCGCAGAGTCAGAATTCAGATCTATGGTGTTGAGAATATGTGAGTTACTTTGGCTGAAATAATCCTAGATGACTTAAAGACTAAAAGGGGAAGGACCCATGAGGTTGTACTGTAATAAAAAATCAGTCATTAGCATTGCACATAACCCTGTTCAACATGATCGAACAAAGCATATTGAAGTTGATAGGCACTTTATCAAGGAAAAACTAGAAAGTGGCTTAATATGCACTTCACTTATGTCAACCAAGGATCAGTTGGCAGACATACTTACAAAGGGACTGACAAGCACAGTGTTTCCAAGATATTACTGGCAAGCTTGGGATGGAAGATATCCACTCAGTAGCTTGAGGGGGAGTGTCGAATTATGTAGTATTATTTGGAAAGATTGTACAGTTATAGAGATCATATAAATCCCTGATTTCTTGGGATTAGAATAAGAAACAGATTTCCCTATACTTTAGGGAGTTTGTTACTATATTTAGGCTAGACAATTGTATATATAAAGTACAGCTGTAACCTAAGTTAGATGAGTAAAAAAGAAATTTATTCTTCTCTGCTAATATTCGACAAGTTCAGTATCAAAAATTGAAACTGGTCCATTCAATTATATAACAAGAATTTTATTGTCTCTGGTTGACTTCCAATCACGAACCTGAATAAAAAATTGCTACAAGTGGCCTAACATCATTCATCTATTAAGAGTTTTAAGTCACTGCAAGGGTGAGCAGTTTTCTGTACAAGGGTAATCAGTTTTCTACCCAAGGGTAATCAGTTAACTAAGAAAGAAATCTGAAATTAAGAGAAGGATATAAACAAAGCAGAAAGAAAGCTACTTTGGCATTTCCAATGTGCACCTCTTTTAGCACTTGCAAAGGAAAAATCATGCATAAAATCCAGATAGTTTTGTACACTCACTGTACCTAGAAGTCCTTACAATTCAGTCAAGCCATACAAAGCAACTTTAAATTGACTGAAACTTCAAAATACATACCATGTAGAAACTCCAATTTACCTGAAAATAGAAGAATGAGGAGACAACTGCACTCAGCCAAAGGAATAAAGACACATACATCAAATAAGGTGATGATAATATAAGTCGAAGTCCGTCCAAGCTGGCTGAAAGCTGGGGCTTCACCCTGGATGCAGGTGCATTGGTTGAAGGAAAGGCTGGTGTAGCCTGTTCATAAGCCTTACTGTCTTGATCAGGATCAAGTTTTCTATAGCAACAAGCAAACTTATTTAACAACAACGAAAAAAATAGGGGATGAAGAGAATAGCAGATTGCAATTAAGATCTACATATTCCTTCCTGTAAAACTGGTATCCATATGATTTTCAATGTGCTTTACACCAGAAAATATACCAAATCCACATGCATAAAACTAAATTATGCTGAGAAATGCCCAGAAAATACCTAACCTTGTAGGAGACAATTCTTCAGAAAGATGAACATTGTTGATCCCTTTTGATGATTGTGCAGCAAGTTCCATTAACAATGCAGCAACTAAAAGTAGAACTGAAAATGAATGAACTAGTTAGAAACATAAGGAAAACCATGTGGAAAGAAGCTATATAAGGTCCAACCATGATATGTCATACATGGACCCAACCACGCCATTCCAGTAGCGAAGAGCGATCCACAAAGCTGACCAAGAGTAGCACCAGCACCAATGAACCCAAACAATCTTGAACCTGACTGGATACATACCAATGTCAAACACAGAAATGAACTGTAAAGAAAAGGAAATAAAGTAAAAGCCTGAAGATCCTTCATTTAGTATCCTAACCTCACAGTCCATGACATCAATAATCCTTGCCCAAGTCGAAGAGATGGTGATGAGATTAAGCAAAGCAACCTTCAGAGCAAGAAATACAATAAGAAATCATGGAAAGAGGTGAGCAAGAAACACAATAAGAAATCCCAAAAAGAGATGCAGCACTCTGCCAGTAAAGCATCAACAAAGAGTCGGGCCATTATCATACCCAGAGAAACAATCCGATTCTGGCAGAAACATAAAACCACCCATGGTTAACCCAATCTCCAGTACTTTCAGAAGTAGTTTGATTAAAATGAACATTTAGATCCTCCTTCAATTGATTGGATATGGCGACAGTGCTCTGGGCGTGGAAAGAAGGAGATCATAATCGTCAATGAAGTTATTGAGAATGAAAACCAATTAAAAGAAAGAAATAATACAGAAACTATCACTCATCGGGATCAAGGCTAGCACCTTTTGTTTAATAGGGGAATATCCAGTCGAAGAAAAGTGCCATAGAACGAAGAACACAACAAGGGATACACTAAAAAACCTGTGTATCAAAAACAAAGCCTGGGAATTTCAAAAAAGCACGTATTACCAACCAATTACCATGGTCAAAAAGAAAAGGAAGAAAGCAGAAATACCAAAAATCCAAAATTTCCAAAGAGATCAGAATGTTAGCGGGTATCATCATAACAATGTAACAAGAATAGAATAAATAACAAATTCATAGCGCTTTACTTTCCAGAACAGAACAAACAAACTTACCTTGGCTTTAGAGAAATTAGGAAACGCGAAGAAGAGTGTGGATAAAGGAGCTGCAATTAAAGTGAGAACTAGTGACCCAACAAAGAGACCCGGTAGGTTGGATAATCCTAAGGAGATTGCACCCTCGTCCCGCAACGGTAGCACCACAAAGTAAGCGCTCAAAATCTGAAAACTAAATCGTTAGCTCAAATCAAAAGCCAGAACCAACAAAGAACAGACAGAGTTGAGAAGATTACGAAGAAGAAACAGGAAGAAGAATGAAGCAAAGTGGAGGTTTCATTAGGATGGACGGAGACAAAAGTAGAGAGAACTGCCCCTAGTCGAGGGCTACCCATCACTAATTCTGTAAAAATTAATCTTCCAACGCTAAGAATCCCAATCCATGGGTGATCGGTTCGAGCGAAGATCAAACCTTTGTACTTTTCAAACTAAAAGAAACCGTTTCTTTGCAAATTGCAATTACACGATTAAGAAATAGAAATAGGAGCTTGCGGTAGTTACACCTTACACCATTTCTATTCGTTTGACTTAAAAATAAATTAAATTTATAAAATAAATAAATAATTTGATTTTAAATTGTTATACAGTATTTATTAATAATAAATTATTCATTTTTATGAAATTAATAAATTTTTATTTATAAATTAGCAATTATTTACTTGTAAAAAATAAAATTTTAATATTAAAGAA
>JAOTJB010000208.1:21947428-21958472 GCA_027123815.1 Erythroxylum minutifolium
TCCGGGTCCGGAAACAGTTCCGAAAAATTCCCAGAAAATTTCTATAATTCTCTAAAAATCACAAAACCCTAATGATCATCTCCAAATTCCAATTTTTTACTCACAAAACATATTTGCAAATTTCCCATTTATTCACACTCATACCGGGAAAATTGTCATGAATGCATGTACAATAAATTTTTATGTGCACATATCACTGTTCACAAATGTATGAGCATGAGATGTGTTGATTTACCACACTTGGACCCGTTTCTCTGATCCGACCCGTTCTATGGAAACGAGATGTTACAAAGTTGCACACAACTTTTCCATTTCACTAATTATTTATTTATTTTCACTATTTTGCATTAATTCATTTTTATTTAAATAACATATAGACGTTTGAAATCGTGAAATTATAAGCTTTTGAAATTCCAAATTTTATTTATATACACACGTATCATTGTTTTAATTGAATATATTCATGTATCTATTCATACAAATAGAGATGGGGCAGCCTCCGTCAAGTTTTTTAAAATTAAAATTGTAGAATAATTTATTTTTTAATTAGATTAAGGTATGAATTATTCAGACCTAAATTTACCTGAAACTCAACTCTTCTAAATAAAACGATGTTGTTTTGTTTAGAATAATTGGACAACAAATTTGTCTGGCCCTGAACTTGACTCATAAACTGGCCCATTAAAAACTAACTAAATTTAAGTTTATGAGCTAAAAATTGCCATCCTATATACAAAACCGAGAAATTGATGAGATTGGATTTCATTATCAACCTCTAAACAATGCGATGTTAGCGAACTTCCTCAAGTTATTTATTAATTTCTTTTTTATTTCATCAATGAATTAAACTTAGAAATTTAGAAGTACAGTTAATTAAAATACAAACCTTTTTCCTTAAAAAATTAACTAGTTCTCAAAGATTGGGAAAATAATTGGTAGACTTGTTTGGAGTCGAGTATAGGCCGGATGGATCTAAGACATTCGAGTCTGAAACCTGAAACCGAGTGAATTCTAGTAGTTTGAAGTTTGGTATGACCCAACTTGATCTAAATTTTTATTTTTAAATAAAAAATGAGATTGTTTAATTTAAAATAACATCATTTTGCCTAGACATGTTGGATTTTAGGCTACGCCGGACTAGGCAAAGTTATTTTTAGCACATAATTTTTAATTTATATTTTAATTGTGATATTAAATCCAATTTATTTGGTTAGAATTTTAATTTTTATTATAATTTAATAATGACTAATTCATAACCCTTTGTTGATATTTGCAAAGTTATAGATATAATATCAAGTGTTTATCTGATTTTCTTTGTTTTTTTAAATAAAAGTATATCATGTATTTTTAAAAAATTGAAAACAGAATAATTAAAATGTTATCAACTCATCAGTCATTCATTGTATTAAATGTTTTTTAGAACATATAAATAATGTCTGCCAAATATATTTATTGAATATTATTTCGAAATAGTCCATGTACTTAATAGTGTTTTTGAGTTTTTATAATGACATAGTTTTATTATTAGTATAGCTGATATGCTTTCCAAATAAACAAAAAACAGAAGTTCTACTTAGTCCCTTGATACAAGATGGAGATTAATTATTCATCAGGGTGTAGAACTCTCGTGAAAAGTTACATATAACGTTAAACAAGGACTAGCTGAACTCAGCTAGTGAAGTACAGTATTTAATTGGAGTTGTGGTTAAACACAGGAAGTATACCTCCTCGATCCCTCATAGCTGTACGAAAAAATCTACTCTTAATGGAGACATAAACCGAATTGATGAACATCTTAATTGTGTTGAAGAGAAGCTGAGGATCCACCGAAATAATGATACAGATTCCATACAAGAATGGCTGGAATGAGCTTGGAAAGATCATTGATGCAAGGGAACCTATAGATAGAGACCCGAACAAGAACTTAAAACGATGAACAAAAATTTTGTACGCTTGAGCATTACCTGAGAATTCCGCCAGTTCGACGGCATATACCAGGCAGTAAACCAGCAAACACCCAGTAGCGAACTGAACTGTAATGGGGTGTTCTTCAAATGGAGAATCAGAAGCATTTCCCTGATACTTGAGTTGAACCAAGGTAAGGAGCACAGGGACAATGAAGGCAACGATGGGATGGAAGGAAAGATTTAGAACAATCTGATACAACACAAACTGGTTGCTTGTGTTTAGAATCACTACATTGAAGGACCGAGGTAAGAAGCCTGTTTCTGGCATGTTTCCAAGAGCTAGTTGGGATTTAATAGAACAGGAATAAAATAGATGAAATAGAGGATTTGCTGAGTTATATAAGGGTGCAGCACTAGCAACTATTTGATAGAGTTACGAAGGTTGACTTTAAGGAACAAAAAGTCGAGTGCACTGTGCCTTTCTATTCTTTATGTTCCTCAAATACCTTGGAAGCCCAAGGTTCATTTAGGGTTGAAGCAATATGAAAAGTTCCTCGAAACTTGACGTTTTTACCTATTTTTGTGTCTGCCCGATTCAGGCCACGATCGTGGCCCTTCCTGCATGATCGTGGCTAGTATTTATCCCTTTCTGTCACAAATGTGGCCCAAGTGTCATGATCATGGCCTGGATCCTGGTGGCTCATATCCTTTTGTCACAATTATGTCACTTTTGTGGGTCATGGTTTTGACCTGAAACTTCTCCATCCTTCACCGTTGACCCTGAAACACTAACAAACACATCAAGGTTCCTCAAAAACCTAACTTTTAAGTTCAAAGACTCATACTAACCCATAAAAACACTTAAGAACACAAACTATTACAATTAAACCCTAAACACACACTCAACACTCAAATTAATACTAAATACCTAACAAACTGAACCTTAAAACATAATACAAATCACAACTATCGGAGTGCAAGAAGAGTGTCGAGTTACCGATGTTAAAAGAAGCATTGCATATGAGGTAACCCATGGGTTATTAATTTGATGTTATTTCCTTTAATTTTTAGATAGGTTGAAATCCGTAGTTAGGTTATTTTGTTTCTACATAAAATCAAGAAGGCATAGGACTTCGACATGAATTTGATAGCCGAGGAAGTAAGCAAGAGAGAGGCGGAAGGGACATAGAGAGTTAAGAAGTGATTTCAAAAAAGTGGAGAAGGACAAAAGAAGAGAAATTTTAAAATTTGGTGGAAAAATTGCAGGCCATGATGGTAAAACTGGAGCACACAAATGTCAACTTAATTTTTTACCATTTTACCCTTCATTAGCATATATATTCATTTCTTAATTCACTTCTTCACTTACTTTCATTTTAATTTTATCTCTCTAAGTTTAGAACCTCTAAACACTGTCACTTCTCTCTAACTAAATTCCTAACTTCCAGTCTCTTTCAACTTCTACCTACTCACACGCCAGCATGTAGCGCATTAAGCAGTCAGCAAAGCGCAATCAATCATTGGGATGAAACCAAGTCTCGAGACGAGGGAAAAGGAACAGGGCAGTTAATTATGGAACACCTTTCCCAATCTTCTCAAATGAAAAAGGTACTCGTTTTAATTCTCTTCGCAATAAGCAAATTATAGCTCCAAATTATTTTCATCTGAAGACTTTATATAAACTAGAATTGAGAGAAAAAGTCAAAAATTTAGCAGAGAGAATTCAATGGGCACAATTTATTCAATTTCAATACCCAGTTTATGAAGAACTTACCTTATAATTGTTTACATCCCTTCAGTTTGAATTCAATAAACCTGGGGAATTGTGGTTTAGGTTGCAGAGACAACCTTATAAGCTTAATTATGAGAGTTTTTATCAAATTTTTGGTTTCCCCGAATCGTCCGTAGTGGATCAGCACGATGATTTCTGTTTCACCCTGTACTGGACTAAACTAACTGGGATAGAGCATTTTGAAGCTAAGAATGCACTCAACAACATCTTCAGGAGCTATAAACACTTGTTGCTTCAAATTCATATGTCAAACTTTTTTAACGAAACGAAAACCAACAAGTGTTCGACGAAAAAACTTTTCACGTTGTGGTGCATAGACCATAGCATCCCAATTTGCATAACCACCTATATCTTTAACACAATTATTGCTACTAGAGGTAAGAGGAGCAATAACTTAAGAATAGGTTACTTGGTTTCAGCCATAGCTAATTACTATAGAGTTAAGTGCAACAAACTCGTCGTCTACCATCTTGAATTTATGAACCGTCATCATCTATGGCGAGTTAAAATCTTGAAGTCCCATAATATGGAACTTAGCGATATTAGTGTCAAGACACATGTCAAGATCAGGACCAATCAAGCGAGTTCAAGTACTCAGCAATAACAAAAAGAGGATTCGACCAGCGAGGAGCCTGATGAGGAAGAAGAAATAGAAGAACCAGGCTGGAAGAAAGTGCTTGATACATTCTCCACAAACACGAAGGTAATTACAAATACCCTTGCAGAGAACTCTAGAAGAATGAAGAAGATGACTTGAACATAATGACGTCAGAGGTGGGATATACATCGCATCCATCATTACTTTGAGGCTCAAGGCATCCAATTGCCACCTCCAACACCATCCCCACCTCCATCATCGTAAGGCTTTTTTCTAACCCTTTCCTTTTAAATTTAGTATTTATTTTATTTTATTTTTGTGCTTAATTTAATTTATGTTTCTTTTTACCATACGTGTTTGTTTGCCTCCATCTTACATTGAGGATAATATGTTGCTTAAGTGCGGGAGGGGTTATATGTTTTGCTTTGAATGTGAATTTTGCATATTATATGATAGTTTCTTAGGTTGCATTTTGTGAATCGTGTGAATGGGTCAATGGCTTAGATGGATTGAAATTGATTTAATTTTAAATATAGTCTATTAGGATGTGAGGAGTTATTAGCTTGCAAAGTTAGTGAATTGGGTTCTTTGGCTAAATATGAAAGTTAATTAGGATTTATCCTCTAAATTGTCACATTCATTCATAATTTGAGGTCTTTCAACTTAAGTAGCTCTTCTAGTTTTTTTATGGAAATGAGTAGCTTAAGCAACAAGGTAGGTAATAAAAAAAAGTGTTGGCTAATTTTATATAAATAACTATTCCACTGGTCTTCGAGTTATGAATAGATCTAGTAGCCAGTTGAAAACATGATGTAGCTGAGTAACCAGATCAACATGCATCATAAATATGTGCCTTCGCATCAAAAGGCTATAATGATGTTCTAACTAAGCAACTTAATAAAAAACATGACTTAGTTGAGTAACCGAATTGATATTCATCACCAATATTTGCCTCTGCGTAATAAGACTAAGTCCATGTTCACAAAAAAAATAAATATATATATATATAATATTTTTTAATAGTAACCTACTGAACTTGTAACAGCTTGACCTTTTATAATAGGAGCAGTTATAGAGTTTGAATGACCAAAGAATTATTAATGTGTGTGCTCAATTGAAAAGGGTAAATAATTTAATACTTGGATTTGGATTAATATGTATATTTAGTTCAGAGCCCATAGACGCCAATTTTTCTTATTAATGATTTGATATAACTTGAATGGTTGTGTTTAAAATTAAATTTATTTCATGAATTTGAAGTCATTATCTTATTACTGCATTATATGTTGTGTGATTTTGTATGTTTGCTTGAGGACAAGAAAATTTTTAAGTGTAAATTGTATCATGTTTTAGGGCTTAGTTTAATATGTGATTAATTCTTAATTCAATTGCTTAGTATGCGTTTAGGTTAGAATTGTGTTAGTTTGTTAAAAATTGGTGTTTAACTGTTTTTATGGGTTAGTACAAGTCTTTGACCTTAAATATTATGTTTTTCAGGTACCTTGATGTATTTGTTAGTGTTTCAGGGTCAAAATCAAAGAACAGAGAAGTTTCATAGACACTCGAGCTGAAACAACTCACAATCATGGCACAACAGGCCATTATCGTGACAGAAGCACCAAAGTTGGCCCACAATCGTGGCCCATATATCATGATCGTGACAAATGCTAGGACATGGCTCATGATCGTGGCCTGCATGCCACGATCGTGATAGAAGGCTTAGATGTAGCCCAAGATCGTGGCTTGCATCAGGTAGACATGCAGACACTAAAAGCATGTCAAGTTTTAAGGGATTTTTCTGACCTTTTGGCCGCTAAAAAAACCCTAGGCCTGCTCAGAACATAAAAGGTATTTAAAGAATAAGACAAAGAGGTAGAAGGGAGCTTTTACATTAGCCATATTTAGAGAATCCCTATAGAGAATTATAGAGAGGTAGAGAAAGAGAAGAAGGAAGAAAGAAGAGGAGAAGAAGTCGACTTGATGTACTTTCTAGATCAGGAGGTTCCCAACGACACTGCCTCTTGTCATCCATTCAATTTTTTATTTTCTACTATTTTCAGTTTTATTATTGTATAGAATTGAAATAACAATTGATGATAGTATTTTTGGATGATGATGATGTTCTACACTCACCTTTAGGGTTTTCCTTTTGATTTAATGAAATCTGATTATTTGTGCTATTTGGATTTATTGTGATTTAATTCTAGACGTGCAGAATTCGATAATAAACTGAGAGGCTGAATCGAATGAAAAATAATAAAATTGGGCTAACAAGAGTTAGGTGATTTAATATAATAAGAATTAAATCTAATCGGTAAATTGTGCGAAAACGATCTTGCGTAGGTTTTCGATAGTTTATTAGGTAACTTCAGATCTAATTAGGGTTTTGGATAGTTTGCTAATTGAGAAATTGTAACTTCCATAATCTAATTAGGGTTTATAATTTAGAGCTAATGGTTATTACTCGAGAAACAGTAATCAAGCCTAGGATCGTCTAGAACCAATAATCCGGTAATTCATAATCAATTAGGTTAGAGTTAAGGATAGGTAAAATTCCATTTCTCTCAATTTGTAATTCCTTTAGGTTGATTCTTAAGTATATGTTTCAACTAATAAATTATTAATATTTTCATGATTGATTCTAGAATTAATTTTCTTGATTAAATTGAATTCTAATTTTAGTTCCATTATATTTTGAATTTTGCAAATTATTCTAGCCTTAGATTTTCAGATTACATTATCCCTCCTCGTGGGATTGACACCTTAGGTACTAAGTGAACAATCCGTGCACTTGTAGATTATCGAAGTTAATTAATTAAAACTAACTCACCATCAAATAACCCGATCAGGGGGTTATTGAGGATGCTTTGGTGCAGGTTAACGAGCTTAATTTCCCTATAGATTTTTATATGTTAGATATGCAAGATGAGGGCTTTTTGAGCCTTTCAACAATTTTATTAGGTTGGCCATTTTGAAGACATCTCAGACAAAAATCGATGTACACAAAAAAGTGTTGACTAGGGAGTTTGATGGTGAGGTCATTTGTTTTAACATTTTTGATGCCATATACTATCCACCAGATTGTGAGTCGATTACTAAGGTAGATATTCTTGACACCATGGTGGAGCATTGGTCTCTTCTTTCTACAGGTGACCCTTTGGAGTTAGCCTTGACTACCTTACTAGAGTAAAAGATGTCTGGTTATTGACAAAGCAAGTTTAAGTTTGCAGAGGATCTTAAGGAAGCAATTGGGCACTTGCGACAAGTCATTTTAGAAAGTATGTCCCTCATTTTTTAGAATTGTCCGTTAGTACTATTCGATTGTTACCTTCTATTGTGCAGGCACCAGAAGTGGAGTTGAACCCCTTACTAACTCACCTTAAGTACACTTATCTGGGCACCAAGAACACACTTCCAGTTATCATAGCAAGTGATCTTATAAAAGTACAAGAAGAAAAGCTCGTTGGTGTGTTGCGAGAGTACAAGACGACATTGGGATGGATAGTTATGGATATTAAAGGTATTAGTCCTTCCTTATGAATGCACAAGATTTTTCTTAAGGAAGGAGCTACCTCAGTCCGTTAAGTGCAAAGTTACCTTAACCCACCGATGTGGAGGTGGTTAAGAAGGAAATGATGAAGTTACTAGATGTGGGTGTCATATACCTAATCTCTGATAGCAAGTGGGTAAGTCCTTTACAGGTGGTTCCCAAGAAGTCGAGCATTATAGTTGTGCAGAATGAGATAGGAGAGATGGTTCTAACTCTGGCGTAGAATGGATGGCAAGTTTGCGTTGATTATCGCAAGCTTAACTTCATGAGTAGAAAGGACCACTTACCCTTCATTAATCAGATGTTAGAACATCTTACTGGTTGTGCTTAATCTTATTTTTTATGGTTATTCAGTTTATATTCAGGTTGCTATTGCTCTAGAGGAGCAAGAGGGGATGACTTTTATATGCTCATATGGCACCTTTGCTTACAGAAGGATGCCTCTTAGATTGTGCAATGCCCCTGCTACTTTTCAAAGGTGCATGGTAAGTATCTTTTCTAAGTATCTTGAGAAAATCTTTGAAATTTTTATAAATAACTTTATTGTGCATGGGGATTCATTTGAACAATGTCTGGATCACCTCTTTTTGGTATTTAAATGACATCTTAAAACTATCCTTGTTCTTAATTCTAAAAGATGTCATTTTATGGTTCAATTAGGGATAGTTTTAGGACATGTGGTTTCTGTTCATTGAAGTTGATAGAGCCAAGATAGATCTTGTTTCTTCTTTCCTTTATCCTGCTTCTCTACAGGAAGTTCGATCTTTTCTTTGCCATGTAGGGTTTTATCGTAGGTTCATTTTGGACATTTACAAGGTTGGACATCCAATGCATAGATTACTTCAGTAGGTCAAAGAGTTTGTTTTTTATGAGTAGTGCAAGAAGGAATTTGATGCTCCAAAGAAGAAGTTGGTTACTGGACCTATCTTGCAATCTCCATATTGAAGTCTGCCATTTGAGCTCATATATGATGCCTCCAACCATACCGTTGGAGCAGTTTTGGGTTAGAGAGTAGGGCGGATCCCTCATGCTATTTACTGTGCCTCAACAAAAAAAGAGCTTCTTGTAGTAGTTTTTACTTTGGATAAGTTTAGGTCTTATTTATTAGGTACTAAGATTATTGTTTATTCTAATCATGTAGCTTTGGATTACCTACTAGTGAAGAAGGAGGCAAAGTTGAGGCTCATTTGTTAGATAGTCCTACTTTAGGAGTTCGATGTAGAGACAAAGGATAAGAGGGGCTCGAAGAATGGAATAGCAGATGATAGTTGTGATTTGTATTATGTTTTAGGGTTATTTCAAGTGTTTAGTATACATTTAGGATTTAATTAGGTTAGTTTTTGTGTTTAAATGTTTTTATGGGTTAGTTTGAATCTTTGAGCTTAAATTGTATATTTTTAAGGTACCATGATGTGTTTGCTAGTGTTACAGGGTAAACAGGGAAGAACGGGAAGAGTTAAAGAGTTTCGGGCTAAAAAGCATAGGCCACAATCATACACACAGGCCACGATCATGACATAAAAGGATGAACCAGAAGCAACCAGGCCAAGATTGTGCACCAAGAGCCATGATCGTGACAAAGATCATCAAGTCAGGCCACGATCATGACAAAAAGGAAAAAGTACCAGTCATAATCATGCACTGCATCGGGCTGACAGAAAAACTTAAGTTTTAGACGAATTTTAAGTCCGTTTCAACCCGACTTTGACCTAGAGCACCCCAAATATAAATAGAACATTATGGGACATATGTAGCAGCCTTGGAGAGTTTGAATCTAGAGCTTTCACGTGAACCATATTTCAAAAACCCTAGAAAATTTTGAGAGATTGAGGAAGAATATAAAGGAAGAGAGACAAGGAGAGGAAGCTTGATGCTTCCTGAAATAGGGGGTTTCCCATTATCGCTGCCTCCACAATCCATTCTGACTGTAGTTTCTTTGTTTATTTCAATTTTATTTATATATGAAATTGAGGCATTTATTGAAATTGTTGTTGTTGAGAGTTGATTATTGTCTATACTCACCTTCGGGTTTTCAATTCTTGAGATTAATAAAGTTTAATTGGTTGTGTTTCTTTTGATTTAACTGTGATTCAAATTCCTATTCTTAATAATTTGGTAATAAACTGAGAGGGTGAGCCGAGTGAAAATATTCAAATTGGGCTAACGAGAGTTAGGTGAATTGATAGGTAAAGGATTGAATCAAACCGGTAGAGTTGTGTAACAAGAGATCGAGCATAGATTCCTGGTAGGTTAATAGATAACTTAGAACTAATTTAGGTTTTTAGATCAATCACAAATCGAGAGATAGTGATTCCATAATTTAAATTAGGGATCATCAATTAGGGTTAAGAGAGAGTAATTCACCCTAGGACCGTCTAGACCCGTTAAGTCAAGAATTGCACAATTGATTAGGTTTTCATTAATTTCGAATTGAATTCCCTTTTTTCTCACTTGATAGTTTCTAGGTTAGTTTTGGGATTGGGTTGTCTGATTTGTTATCATATTTAGATTTCTTCAATTCAATTCATGAATTAATTGTTTGATTGATTTACTTTTCTATAGTAGTTGTTAGGTTTGTGACTTAGTTCCCATTAGACTTAGGACTAGTTCCCTTCCTCGTGGGATCGATACCTTAGGTACTACGTGAATGACCCGTGCACTTACGGCAATTACCAAGGTTAAAAATATTGAAACTTAGAGCGTGTAACCTTAATCAAACAAGTTTTTGGCGCCATTGCTAGGGAAGGCAATTTAGTTCTTTAGTTTAAGGCTTTTCTACTAACTTTTGTTTTTATTAAAAAAATTGGGACATAAAGTAAAGACACATCAAGACATCTTAGAATGGGATATTTAAAGAGTTGAATGCTGAACAATAATGGAAGATAGATATTATAGGGAGCAAGGAAATTTTAAGAATTACAATGAGTCATAATATGATGGGAGAAATAACAACCCTTATTGGACTATGTATACTTTAGGGTGGCAGAACCACCCAGATTTCTATTGATCGAACAATACAAGTACTCACATGGGACACTAAGATCTATTTGAATTTCAACATGAAGAATCCAGTTCGTGGGATTCTAAATTAGATAAGATCTTGGATAAGCTCACATATATAGAAGAAGGGTAGAAGAGACTAGAAGAGCAAAATGATTAGGTGACAGAAAATCATGCCGCTTCTATTCACAACCTGG
>JAOTJB010000208.1:21993041-22005802 GCA_027123815.1 Erythroxylum minutifolium
AAGCAAGACTAAGGAGGCCATGTTAAACTGACGTAAGACAGTTCTAAACTTTCCGTATCACCATCTATTCCCACCCACTAATAACTCTGTACTGGCACTGTCTAAAACACCCATATCTCCCATCTTGCTTCTTCTCAACCTATGATGGGTACTACAAATATTTTGACTACGTATCCACACATATTCTAGACCTGAGAATAAGTGGTAGAATCATACCTGCTCTAGAAAGCATAAAGCACAGAGACCTGCCATTTGATTGAAAGAGATGTCCACCGATATGTTCTTGACACAACATTTTACAATTTTGACCTGCCATTTGCAACTCCAAATTCAAAGAATACACATGAATATATGGAAAAATCTTTTTCATAAAGAGAAATTGCCAACATTTATTTCCTTTACATATAAAGAAATCTACGTAACTCAATTTCGGTGGAAAGTGAAATGACAAATGAAACTAATTAAGTATTAATCTACACGGTAAAACCAGCAAAACTTTCCCCCCGTAAATCCAGATAGTAAATGGCCTACAGGTATAAGATAAAGTGATAATAGAATGAACAAAAAGTTTCAACTCAAGAATGAATTTGTGGTGAAAAACACAGCTTTTACTTCTCTTTATTTCGTGAAAAAACATGATAATTAATACAGGATAAGAAATGTATGCCATCACCAAGCCTAGCTTGCAGAAAATAGGTATATATTTTTTAATATTCTTACAAAATTCAGCATATTCATACAGAAATTGTTCAATCACTTCAGAATGATTGCTAGAGGAATTCAACTTCCATAACAAGTTCATAGGCTAATAATAACAGCATTATTTGCATCAAAATTTGTTACTGATCATGCTAATTAAATATTAAATTTGTTGTTAATTGTTGCTGTTTACTTGTGGACGGTCGTATTATTATCTCAAAAAAATCCAAAGTCTACAGTAATTCTAAAAAGTGTAACTTTTAGAATTCCAGAAGTAAGGGGACTTCTGTTATCTCTAGATTCAACCAACAGTAGAATTCACATTTCTAGAAGCTCTGTGATTTATAACTAATTTTATTGCAGTTGATGACAACTATATTATTTTTAACTGTCAACTTTGTAGAAGACATTTTGTAGTTGTATCGTTGGAAGAAAGTTCCGTAGCAACTTACTTCCATTACTTGTCAACTGAGCACCGCATAGGGTTCCACTATCATTCTAGATAGTGTCTACAAAAATGGGAATTACAAAGCTTATTCCATTGTCAAGAAGTTACAAGTTATAAGAAAGATTGAAATCCAGTAAGGCCAAGATCAAGAGATAGCAGGTTCCAAGTTTTCCTTTCACCTTCACAGACAGCCACAACATTGTGAAATCAAATACAAGTATAGATATTGCAAGGATTCATTCCAGATTTACTCTGAACCCCAATAAACGCTCACATTAACTTCAAGACATGGGGGACTTTTGGAACTTGATGGACGACATTTTAAAGTTAAACAAAAAGGTACATTCTTTCTCGAAGTTTCTAGAATCAGAAAGCCCTTCACTGCTTTCACTAGATAAAATTATGTTGGAAGGCGACGACTGATATGGTGGTAGTAACAATTTGTCAACTACAATGGCTATAAACTGAACTTCGCAGCAGTCCTTGCTTTGTGTTTCCCCATAACAAAGATAAGCTTTGTAACATTTCACTCGTCAAACGAAGAATAACTTGATAACCAGAGATCAGTAGCTTGTAGCTCACTGAACTATTAAAACTCCATGCTGACAAAGAACACCAGAACCTAAAACTAACATAGAAGTAAATTTGGCTCCATGTGAAGCACCATGCTGTGGTACAAATTAGTTGTAAACTTAATTTTGTATTGGTTTAAACAAGAAGTCCAGAAACTTCAACTTAAGGAAAAAAGCATTATGAACAAATCTACAAAAAGGATCTTATGTTAGCTTCTATATGATTTTCAAATGATCAAATTTGAGCCACAGAAGCATCAGGATTGTCACTTTTAAAATTTTGACTTGTGAATAAATGTTGGGATAAATGGTAGGCACTCTTTGGTATTGAGAAGCATCCTACATATCATAGCTCAAATTCTGAAAGTACCTAGAAGCAATTCGAATCAGAGTGTCAAAGGTGAAGAGATAATTTGTAAAGCACCCAAATTACTCTGGAACTTTATTATCTGAGTGTGAAATCATGTACAAAATGGTGGCAGAGACCGTAATGTTTCATCATTTACACAAAAGGAAAGGATAATAGTAGTATAGTTTGTTCACAACTAATCAAAAGGAACTTGAAGGAGAATTTGAAATTATGAGACTGATGCCCACATACAGGCATGCATACTTATGCTACAAAGGAAAATGTCAATGTTTGCCTAGCCAAGTCAATTCATCAGATTGCTAATAAGAGTTGAGAAATTTAACCTGTGCTTGAATATATTGGACATCCTTCACTTGGAACTCTGCATCATTCTCATCACATTTGAGGATACGGCAGATGTCTCTAGCCAAATCCTCCTCCATGCCTTTATGGGTGACTACAGTCAGATCAATGTCTCCATCAGGAAGATAGGTTTTCAATGGTACAGAACCAAAGGCAAAGACCTGTACCAAGTGCATAGCAATCTAGATCAACCTCATTTTACTCTTAAGGTCAATGCATAAACCAACTTGCAGATTGATTGATCAGTCATCAATCTACATAGCAACACTCTTCAATGCAAATGGGGTCCAAAATACAGAATAATAAGAAAAAGGGACATATTCTACATATTTCTGCAACTTAAATCGTCTAATCTATAAAAGCAACGGACTCTCACATTGGCCTTGGAATACATAACCTGACCAACTCTCTATAATAAAATTCCAGAAAGAAAACTAAAATGGCTATTTTGCTCAACATACTCATTTGTCAAGTTAAAATTTTCAAGCAACATCAAAATTCCAGTCAGGCAATAACAGCACAAAGCTGATAATATGATGTATAGACAAGCTGAAAAGGGCGACTAGTATCACAATCACTGTTTTTACCAACTAGATGACTTCCATTGATGTAAGGGACCAAATAGATAGTGCAGAAGGATCACAAGGTGCAGCATGCCACATATAGTAGAAGAGATATGACACATGTTAGGTACAAGAAGAATGTGCAAGGAGGTGGTCCGGCTCAAAAGATCTATGAACTTCAATTGTTTACAGACAAGAACAAATTAAACTAAATATATTCAGGTAGATATTAACAACTTAAGACAAGCTTGCTTATTGCATAGTGGAAACTGCAGAGCATCCAACCCAGAAAAAGTCAGTATTCTGCTGTAAGAAATCACATCAGACTTTAGAGAAGTTTATTGATTATCCCAGTCAACTAAAAAGTTCACAAGTATGAAATCTTGGGCACTTAAATACTATTGTGTATAAAGAAGTTGGAGATAGATTATAGATGAAATTTCCACTGAGAAGAAATATAAAGAGAGAAGGAAACAGTTCTTACCTCAGTTGCATAGCAGCACTTAATTAACTTCTGTAAATATTCAATCACCTCTCTCCTCCTCTGATCAGAAGCAAAAACTGGTTCAATTACATATAGTACCTCAAGAATCCTTTGCTCAGCCATCATCCAGAGTTCTGAATCAACCGACAACCGATGGAGGTCAAACAGAGAGGAAGATGAGTTGGATGGTGACAGATTTCTTTGAAGATCTCCCATGATGAAAAGAGGCCGAAATTTTCAATTCCAAGGCACAAAGTCCTAGACTCCCCCACAGATACAATGTCCCATTGACAAATACGACAATCAATATCGGAAACCTTTAGAAAGTAGGTAGAAGAAATAGGATCAGAAAAAAAGAGATAATATGGCATTAAGTGAAAACAAGAATAAATAGATATAATTGATGAGAACAAATCAAAACCACAAGATGAATAGACATGAAAAATCCTAAGAAGTACCTGCAATTAACCCACTAATTGAGAAATTGTAACCAAGTGGTGAATGTACTTCCACATTGGCTGCACACTCTGCCACTGAGTGTCATTTATTGAAAGAATCTCAATGCTTATTTTTAAAAGAAACAGAGAGAGAGAGAGAGAGAGAGGACAAAGGGAGCAAGATGCTCTAAACAAGTTAAGTTATCAAAACTGCCACTAACAAGACATTTGGATGATTTGATAATGTTGAATTTTCGGGTCCATCTCAAAAGGAGCGAGTATTAGATTCACAAGGCCAAAAATTGAAGGTAGAAATTCCCCTGCATGGATAAATATCAGTGTTGAGGACAGAAAATGATATCAATAAGAGAGGAGAGGAATTTTCTTCTTTTGCCACTCTATCGTTTTTCTGAACTTCAAGCCAACTCTAGGAGATGGTTGAGAGACTAATATCAAGGAGTTGATGAATCTCAAAAGGTCATGTGAGGGAAACTTTTGAATAAGTGTTTCTCTTGAGTCTTGACTGAATTTCAGTAGTCATTGGAAATTGTATTGAATAGAGATTTACAGCCAACACAAAAAAGCAGGTTGTCATAAATTTGCAGATATTCCCTTGAAAAAATTTGTCTTTCTTCATTAATGGCCAAAGGAAAAAGAAAGTCTAATTTTCATAAAACTATAGAAGTAAAATTAAGGTGGATTTCCACATTTGCACAATGGAAAAGCCAGCATTAATTACAAAATTATTAACTATTTTTCATTCTAGCTTCTACAATCTTTATGCTATCCACCAAAAGGAGTGTGGTTAGGTATACACTAATAGCCACTCACATTGCTATATCAGCTTCCCTTTCCAGATATCACCAATTAAATGCCTTCAAGCCAAAAGATGGACGCCATAGTTGTCCCTGCCAAAATTCATCATCAACTTTCTTCTGGGGAAATGAGCAATGATATAGCAGAAACGGAGTTAGACAATCATATGAGATGCTTACGAGAGATTGGACAACTCAGCCCCCCATTATGAACATGCCATATTAACCAAAACGGAAGAAAACAGTAGAAAAGAGACTGGTTTACAGTAAGTTCTAGGAACTGCCATAGGCAATTTAAGCTACTTGATATCTGAATAAAGTTCTACTGCATGTAACCGTAATCACTTGTGCAAATGCAGGTCAAGAGACAATAGATGACGTGGGTTGAGCATAAGATAGACATAGAGCTGGGAATCAAACTCTACAACAAGCGTACAACAAGACATAAATCAAAAGTTGCTTTCCCTAGTAAAGTGTTTTTATCTGCTTATAGCTCCTAAACTGCACAAAGTAATAGCCAAAATATAAGAAGAAATACGAATTCATATTGACTAGCATTTTGAGAGTTCATAACTTTGGCATTGACAGAAAGATAAAAGGTAAATATATGCAGTGTCAGCCTCAATAGCCTGGCCCGTTTAACTTTCAAGCTTGAACTTGAGAAACTATCTTTGGCTGCAAAAACAAAAAAATTTTAAAAGTAGCACCAATAACAAAACTAATAGAGGAAAACCAGGAATCCATCTGGGGAAAACACCTAGAAAAAGACAAAGGCTTAAATGCTGATCAAAGGCAAGGCCAAAGAAGACTTGTGGATATGGATCCCAATGTCCAGTGGCGCAAAAAAATCAGCAACCAAGGCCAACCTTAATTCCTTGACATAACCGGATCAAACACCTGATCACTTTTCTGATAGGTATGGCTATCAGCCATCCAACATAAGATAAAAACGTGGGAGTTCAAAAAATGAGCCAAAATTGGTCCTTGGAAACACGGTTGGTTAAAACGAAATCTACCAATGTATAACAGAGGCATGACAACCAGTGACAGAACAGAAAACTGGCAAACATCACTGCATTGCAAGCACTCCAAAGCTTTCTTTCACCTTCATGAACTGGGAATTGCTTTGGCTTCTTCTTTTTAGTTGGTCTCAAAATCAAGGTTTCCTTACGCCAGAAAACGACTGGTGTGGCTCCCGAGTCCTGGAGAGGGAAAGATAAAACTCAAAAATAAAATCCCCAAAATCGAAGAAACACGACGACCAAAATAAAACGCGACGTTGACTTGGGTTTCTTTCACATGGCAAAAATCTTAATCGGCTTTAAAATGACCCAAATGGGCCATAAAAAAATCCATTAGAACTGCAGCCATAAATTACCTAAAACAAACAACACCAATTTTCCCGCCATGTTTACTCTGTCTCTGTCCCTTACTCCACTGTCTCCTTCTCAGTTTTTTCCCATTCTGCAAAACCCTAAAGTTGCAAACTTTTCACTGGAAACCAGCAAAAGTAACTTCAAATTTCTGGCCCGAACCGAAAGAGCAATAGAATTTGAGACAGGAAACGCATTCTTTCGTCACGAAAGCGCTACAGGACGCGACTTGGGGGTTTTAGCCGCATCACTCTACAAGCAATCGAATGGCACATTACGCGTGCTTGACGCAATGTGCGGCTGCGGAATTCGCTCTTGTCGCTACTTGATCGAAGCAAAAGCTGACTTTGTGCTTGCAAATGACGCAAATGACGAGCAAAGAAGGGTTGTTTTGGGGAATCTGAAGAAAGTGGAAAGAGGTTTTCGAGATGAAAGAAGATGGGCTGTTTCTCATTTTGACGCTAATAGAATTCTGACGGAATGCTACTTGCAGAAGGATTTCTTCGACTTGATTGATATCGACTCGTTTGGGAGTGATTCTATGTTTTTGAGGTCTGCGATGAATGCTCTGAGATTGGGTGGATTGCTTTATCTGACTTCCACTGATGGCTATTCCTCTGGCGGTCACCGGCCTTTCTGGTGAGTTTGTTTCTACCAACAAATAAACGAACATGCAATGTTCGAAAAATGATTTTACCAGTCACAATCACAATGGTTGGTTGGTTTATGTAAATGGCGTTTCTGTCTTGGTATTGTTAGTTCTTTAGCTGCTTATGGAGCCTACGTGAGGCCTCTTCCATATTCGAACGAGATTGGTCTTCGAATGCTTATAGGTGGTGCCGTCAGGGAAGCATCTATTCTGGGTTATCATGTGATCCCACTTTTTTCCTACTATTCATATCATGGACCTGTCTTTAGGGTCCTTGTCCAAGTAAATCGTGGGAAGCCACGAGAAATCAGGTTAGTTCTTCGTTGTATTATTTTTATTTTTGAAGCTTACTGATATCTGTTACAGGCACTATGGTTTCATAGCTTACTGCAATAATTGTGGGAACACTCGAACATTTTCCTGGAATGAACTGGGTCGGATGAATTGCTCTTGCAAGAACTTGGAGGTATGGTATAACTTGTTCTTCTGAACAGTTAAAAGAAGACGAGGTCATTCAAGCTTTATAATTATTGAATTTCCACTTCAGGAATCTAGTCCGTTGAGTATCTCGGGCCCTCTATGGACAGGTCCTCTTCATAGCGCCAATTACATCAAACAGATGTGGAGTCTCGCTGTGCAATGGGGATGGATAGGAAATGGTGCAGGAATTGATCTGGAAAAGCTTTTGGGACGAATGTTGGATGAAAGTGACCCCAGACTACCTCCTGGATACATCAAAATGGATGAGGTCTCTCTTGCAAAACCACTTCTCCAAAATGGATTCTAAAAACTGCATTAAAAGTCTACATTTTATTCTCCAATGTTTCAGATGGCAAGCCGTGCAAAAATGAATTCCCCTTCAATTGGGGCCATGATGAGTGCCTTGCATAAGGTATTTGCTTATATATATATATATATATACACAAGGATACCATTACCTTCTCAGAAAATTAAGTATCTAGTTGGTTTTGTTGTCTTAGGAGGGATATGCCGCAACGCGTTCACACATATCCACCAATGCAATTAAAACAGACTGCCCCATGACAATGTGCATTAGAATTGCAAAGGAACTACAAGGTGCCCTCAATGTCAACGATGCCAATTGATATGGTAAACATTTTTGTATCTGAAAATGCCAAGATTCAAACCCTAGACTTGGAAGATTCAAACGATACAGCTGCCATTACAAATGCCTCAAGATGGTGTCAGGAATAGATTGCCACAAACATAATTCCACATTAATGCACTAAGTTTAGCTTATTATTTACTCTCCACCCTTGTAAGAGTTCACATTCTAAGATAGCCATTCAATATTCTTCCTTTGCAAAAATTTTGAAAGATTCTACCAATCTAATTATGAAATTAAGAATCACACGGAAACACGTAACAATCACAGATACGAGGATTGCAGGCAGAAGTATAGAAGCCTAAACGTTTTGGCAAACTTGAATTTTTGGACCTCACAACTGAACCTAGTCCGATCTAGCAACAGAATCTAACACAAAACCTCCGTGTCCTTGTTAATGAAAGATGTCAAGTTTTAGCTATTCAAGGGGCAATGAAGGCGTGGCTAGCAGAAAAATTGAAAAAACAATTTCATTGGATTTAGGCAGCCATAATATTTGTCCAGAATTGGATATAAAAAGGTATTGGTGGCTTAACTTCCGACAACACTTCCATTGAAACACTGAAAACACAAAATTGAACATGAAATAATAGAGAAACATAATGTTCTATAAAGCCTTGCTTAAATTTGCAAACAATTTCCAAAAATAGCTTTCAGCCTGACGATAGTAATTTATCAAAACAATCCTAATTAAAATGCCAAAAGCTACGAGTCAACCCTAGCAGGAAAGAAATTTTCTTTCAAGTCCTAGCAGCAACGCCAGCAGGACGGGATGCTTGACCAGGCTGACCAGGTTGCCCAGGCTTTGCGACGTCATCCTGCAAAACGAATTAATATAACAATATAGCCTGATTCTTGTGATACAGTTCAATTAAAAAAGTTCAGCATTACTCAATCTCAAACACCCCCAAGATGTTGGTGAACCACCCTAAGAACTTGATAATTTGGGCAACCATTCGTAAATATATTACATTGAATAAACTAAATATTGGGACAATCATAAGAAGAATGTGGGAAGAAAAAGAAGGACGATGTGTACCCTGCGTCTAAGGAAACGCTGTGGGGGCTCACGGTTCCGGCGGTCGGTGCGGGAGCGGACTCTGACGACTCGGGAGTGAATGGCACATGACACACAGTACTGCATCTTCACGTACAGCTTTGGCAGGACATATCCTGCACCATAATCCAAATATCATAATTGAGTTTGAGTCGAAAAATTCACCAACCAAAACACAATAGACGTTGATTAGATATTTACCATCATAAACGCAGGCCTCTTGAACATCCCTAACAGCAGCTTGTTCCACGATGTTTCTCACTAGAAACCTCTTGATTGCCTTGTCCTTTTCCATTAGACATACATACAAAACCACGCATATCAAAATAAATCATATCGAAATACAATTTTTAACAAGAAAATTAGAAGAATATGGAAGTGCCTTGGGACAGCATTTGCCGCAGTTTGAGCAGCGAATGAACTTGACATGACCACGCCCATGCTTGTTGCGTCCTCCATTCCTGCGCTTGAATGTCTGTTACAAAATCAACCACTGATGGTTAGGGTCTAAAAGATTCTAGATTATGATTTCTATTTATTTAATTGAAAGATGTTCCAACTGACCATGGCTGGTGTTGTGGAGAGATCTCGCGGCTGGAACGCTCCTGCTAGGGTTTTGGCTGCAAGTGAAAGCTGAATGAGATGTGGCGTTAGGGTATTTTTAATTTCTAGTTTCAACAACTGCAGTAACTCTTTTCTTAAACCGAAGGGGCAGGGGCTGGGGGCCCTTTTAACTGTACTACATCTACGAAGCTTTCTTTAGGAATATTTTGTTTATGGATAAGGTTGGGCTTTTGTTGCAAGCCCACTTTTTCTTCTTCTCCTATTTGATAGTGATAGTAGATATTTGTATGTACGAGCACGACGACTTGACGCAGACATCATGTATTTTGACGCACAAATTCTCGAAGCCATTTGAGACTTAATCCGATCTCATTAAGCTAAGATCTCATTTATACATACTCAGTACACACATAAATTTTAATGATTCACTTGCTAATTTGTAACCAAAATCTTGTCCTTTTTTCGCTAAATGTAATCTCATTGGTTGGTTTCCTCTGTAACATGAACCGTGAAACCAGAAACTACTTTTAGCATGCTAATCACCGTGTTATTAATTAATAAGAAGTTGAAATCGAATTATCACATGATGTCACAAGTTATACGACTAAAACTAGTTAATGGAATATATATTTGTTAATGGGACATAATAGGCTCATTAATGTAATTAAAAATTTTATAATATAATTTTTAAAATTAATTTCCCTTAATTTTTACAATTTCTCTATTTACTTTCTCTTTATAGCTTCCCAACTCATCTTTTCCACGTTTCTCTCTCTCTCTCTCTCATGTGTTCTTCAAATTTTATTTTTGCTTATACTTTTAGTTTATCCACTTCTTTGCTTGGGGTTGAAGCTATTAGCTCGAGGTTTATTATTAATGATTTTGATTATAACCTTATAATATTTCAAAATTCAAATTAGGTTTATTTCCTTGTATAAATAACGATATATTTTTCAAAAAGAAATAAAATCATATTTTCCTGTTGAAACTTTCCTTATGAACTTGCCTAATTTATTAGAAATGATTACACAATATCTGAAAAAGATCTTACAAATCATAACCAGCTCCGTGATATGATCATTTGTCTTAACATCTAGATACTGGAAGATTTTATCAAATATGATATTAAAGATTCAAAATCAAGACAAGATATAAGAGAAACAACGGCTAGTTGAAGGAAATGTCTATTTAAGGAAGAGTCATTGCATTTATGAAGGGAGGACAAAAGTCAGAATCTTTGAAATACTTTGGAAACAACAATATTCCCAAAAGTCATATATTAATCAAATTCTCTTGTGCTAAAAAGTGACCATTTTTTTTAGAGATCGTTAAAGCTCATATGGAGCAAAATACTCCTTCATTTGTTGAGAACTTATAGAGGCCAGGAAAATACTACTAATGTGGAAGATTGGAGAACTTTGAAAAATATGCACTCGTGAGTTTAAAGAGACTCGTCAAATTACTACTCAGATTTTCATAGTGAAACACTCAAGGGGACTGGACGTAAGCTTGGGTTGTAAGTTGAACTAGTATAAATCGACTGCATCCTTCTCTCTCTTCTCTTAACTTTTTATATTTTCGTATTATATTGTGTGTGTGTGTTCATTTCAGCAAGAGATTCCTTCACTTTTATAATAGGCTCCTTCTCTTTTCATTTTAACAATCGTATTCTGTTTTAATTGTCTTAATCAGATTTGTCCTTTAGCAGGCTCCTGTGGTTTAACAGGCTCCTATCAATTAACAAGCTCATATTGCTTAAAAAGGGTCCTATCGTATAACAGGCTCCTCTTACTTTGCAGGCTCCTATTGTTGTTTTAAACTTTGATAGGCCCCTATCATTTTATTCGAATTAAAGTATCTTTTGCGTGTATTTGCTTTATCATTTGGTATCAGAGCGAGGTTTCACATTTATTATGTTTTATAGCACGTGATAGATTATGGAAAAAAACTTGAGAAGTCTTGAAGTACAATCTATCTCAAAGTCTTATTATTTCAATATAAACAACTACTCATACTGGAAAGAGAGGATGATCATTTATCTTAGTTTGGTGATCCTATTCCATCTCTCTGTGAAGATTTCTCAGCTCTAATGCAAAAGGAGAGTTAAGAGTCAGTTGATGATATATTTTCGCCTTACATGATTTTGGGCATGACATATTATATATCTCTTCGATAACTTTGTTACTATTTTTTTCCCTGATTTATTCTTTTCCTTTTATGTTTTGATAATAACAGAGGGAGAGATTAAGGAGATATATTTTGATATATGAGATTTGATATACTTTCCAGAGAATTAATGATATAATCTCTGATATATTTTGTTGTGAAGTCTATATGGTATAAAAGAAAGACTCCTTCTAATCAATAAGAACTTATAAAGTCTATAGATACTCTTCGAAACCCTTCATTATTAGTTGAATTTTGAAAATCTATCTGTTATTGATTGTCATCATCAAAAAAGGGGAGATTGTTAGCTCAATGTTTATTATTAATGATTTTGATGATGACTTTATAATATTTTAAAATTCAAATTAAATTTATTTCCCAGTATAGGTAAGATATATTTTTCAAAAGGAAATAAAATCATATCTTTTAAATTGTCTTAACTGGATTTATCTTTTAGCAGGCTCCTGTAGTTAAATAGGCTTCTATCACTTAACAGGCTTCTATTGCTTAAACAAGGTCCTATCGCATAACAGACACCTCTTGCTTTGTAGGCTCCTATTGTTGTTTTAAACTTCGACAAGCCCCTGTTGTTTTATTCTAATTAAAGGTATCTTTTGCGTGTGTTTGCTTTATCAGAAGTTTCTTCGCTTGGAAAAGTAAGTTCTTCAACTAGGCAGAGGGGCTTATTCAATTGGAGGAGAAGAAAGGTTTTTAATGGTTTTTCACTTTGAGCAAGTTTTTGATCATTTTTTACTTAGAGTAGGTTTTTTGGTTAAAGGGCTAGTAAGTTTTTGGTTAGATGAAGTTTTGTTTAATTTTAAACAAACCAACTGTCACTTGTTGGTTAAAAAGTAAGGTTAAGTTCTTTGGATTAATAGTTACTATGTCCACATGGAAACTCGTTTATCAGACAATGACCATGATTTGATAATTTGTTTCTGTTCAATGGAAGACATGTTAGTTTATGCATTATAGTCAATCGTTTTTGTTATAATTTAAAGATATTCTTTATCTTGTACACGTTTTTCTGTATATGATTAAGTTTATGAAATAATTATACATTGTAAATGAATTTATAATGAGATTCATATTATAT
>JAOTJB010000208.1:22036715-22049977 GCA_027123815.1 Erythroxylum minutifolium
TGTAAATTAGAAAGACTAATGAGGCTTTAATCATTTAATAACCCAAGCTAACCCTTTAATGGCCCAAAGAGCCAAAAGCTAGCCCAAGACACATTTTTAGGCCCAAAAACCCAGTCTGGCGCGTGCTCTTCCTGATCTTATCAGATGGGGGGTACGCGCGCCCTATCTTCTTCCTTACCACGCAAACTGATTTTTTTGCGTGTGCTTTTTTTAAACTATTCTTTCATGCCTTTCTAGTGTTATAGCCCTCAGAACATGTCAAGTTGTTTCGTTTCATGGAAATGATGGCATTCCAAGTCGAAAACATCTAACAAAACCAATAAAACTTAAGAAAATGATTTTATAAACAAGAGTAATAAATAACAAAACTTCACATATAATCAAGCGTTTCGTTTCCAGAACCAAGACTTTCGGTCTTTCTCAACAACCGTAAGACAACAAATGATTATTCAACCATGAACGTGAATCAATACACATAATATTGATTGTCTATAAAACATCTATATATATACTGTTATTCACAGGAAACCAATTTGGAACATGTAAAGAATCAGTCTTTTCGGTTCAAGAACAATCACAGTAATAACCAAACATTTCCTTTACTATTGCTACAGTTTCTTACTCTAAACCAGAAACAATTCTTTGAGAGGCATGAAAATAAAAATTGTAAGAATAATGAGCATACGATGGCCTTGCTAAATAAAACGTAAGCATGCATATCCAAAAAAAAAACTTGGCTCTGATACCAATGTTAGAAATATCTAAACAAGAACAGAATCACTTAGATCATGTTAACCACAAGAGTTTTTCATAGGATCGTTTCATATGCATATAAAAACAAAGAATTACATACTTGGATTCTTGTTGGAATTTCATCAATTAAAGTACACTGTTTTGTCTACAGAGAATTTTGTTCTGCTTTTTCTCCGTATGAAAAGCACTTGTCTTGAAGAGACACACCTGAAGATCTCATTCATCCTTTTGTTCTTTGGTTTTTAATATTCAAACAAGATAACTGCCATTGGTAGTTATTTAAAGAACAATGACTATTAAACCCCTCATGGGTGTATATAAGCCATTAGCAGCTGTCATTTTGGCGCGCTTCTTTATATCCTCTCTCTTCCATGTAAGATGACCTCACTCACCTGTATATGGTCCACCCCACCTAATGCACCTATCTTTGTCGCCCATAATACCCGACACCCATAATTCTTCATGATTTTGTTTTTGTGATGGCCAGAGCATAGTAGGTGAAGTGGGTTTAAATGATAGAGTTTTTTGGTCCCTATCCTCACTAAGCATTTCAGAACACAGTTGATATAAGGAAGAGGATAGAAGCTTCAAACTTCTCCGAGTTTTTTGCAAATCGGCTAGTGATAAGGCAATGGCTGGAGGTATATTGTGTTTTTATTACGCTTCCGTTGATGTATATGCATATGTTTTACATGAATATTGTCATGTATAAAATGCATGCATGAGTTGTTGCCTTCATAAAGATTATTATAGTTAGTATCAGAGCAAGCTACTGCCTCTGCCTTGCTTATGAACTTGGTGATAAATTCCCTCTATTTTACTCTGTTTGCGATTTTTCTGTCAAAAACATGAGTTGAGAGTGTTGAATTTTTTCGACGCATTTTTGATGTGCTATGGATGAGAGAGTCGTGCCCTTATGCTCCATGGAGCATGCGACGTTGTCTGGACTATGAAGGAGGAGGAGGGACGACGACCGTACATGAGGCTTCAGACGTCGCATTTTTTGGAGCGTTGCATGGTCGGCCTTGCGACGTCTTGCGCGCATCACCTAGTCGTCCTTGTCCCGTCGTTAGCTTCCGCTTAAGCTCCGGCGTCCTCCACTGATGTGGAGCATCGGGGCTCCATCTGCTCCAGCCGGGTCATGCCCGACCCAGCTGAAGGTTGAAGACGACCCCGACTTTCATTTTTCTCTTTTCTAAAAAAATTATTAATATTAATTACGTTAATATTAATAATTAATTGGGTTAATTAGGACCTAACCCATTATATTATGATTTTAATGATAAAATCATTTTGGGTATTAAAAATTAATATTTCTTATGTTGTATGCATTTTATAATTATTTCTTGTTTGCACAAATTACATGCAAATTAAGTAAAATAATTGTACATTATTTTGTATGTATAAATTTGTGATTCTTATACATGCAAATTGATTAAAAGAATTGTACATTATTTTGTATGTATAAATTTGTGATTATTATAGTGAGTACATTATTATACTCACTATAAGAGGACCTATCGCCATGATTCATATATTTGATTTCTTATTATATGTGGTGGTTTTGGGGTAAATGGACCAAGTGGGAGAATGTAAGATGACCTCACTCACCTTTATATGGTCCACCCCACCTAATGCACATATCTTTGTCGCCCATAATACCCAACACCCATAATTCTTTGAGATTTTGTCTCTGTGATGACCAGAGCATAATGAGTGAAGTGGGTTTAAATGATAGAGTTTTTTGGTCTCTATCCTCACTCAAGCAAAAGAAGACATCATCTGTTATGCGAAGGAAGAGGATAGAAGCTCCAAACTTGTCAGATATTTGCAATTCTGCTGGTGATAAGGCAATAGCTAGAGGTATATGTTTATCGTTTATTACGCTTCTGTTTATTATTCATATATGTGTTTTACGTATGTGATTAATGAGTATGTATGATCCATGCATAAATTGCTGCCTTCAAAAAGATTATTATATTTAGGTCTGAAAGGAAGAGATATAAAGCTATAACCAGCTTGCCTCTTTAACAAACTACTTATCCATTAAACCGAGCCAGAAGGATTTCCTCTATTCTACCGTTTGTCTGTTTGTTTCTGCCTCTTCGACTGTGCTCAATTCCTAGCTCTCTTTAGCTTCTTCAATCGTGATTTCTCTAGTTGATGATCTAAAATCGACGTACTTACGATAAAGGATTGGGAACTAACAGCTTCTCCTTGTTCATGGATCGCAATGATACGGTTGCTCCAAAACCATTGCTTCCTGGTCAATGTTTGAAGTCTAAACAGCCTCTGCCTCTTGCTACAATCCACATTCATCTCGTCTGCCTCTTGCTACAATCCACATTCATCTCCTTACATGTGGTCGTAGTTTGATAATTCTCCAATCTCCGTTGTTGTTTACTGGACTGGTAGAGAAATCTTTGGAGAAAGAGGCGCATTGATGATGTGCTATGTCGATGGCCCAGCTCCATCGTGGTTGAAGAAGAAGAATGCTGATTTTCTAAATCTTCACAGCCGGTTTATTTTAATTCATACGGTTAAAAATAAAAACTCAACTAAAAATCAGGTTTGTGCTTAATCTGGTTAAACCTGCAAATCGGGTCTAATTTTAAAAACATATTAGTTGTGATTTATCGAACAATGTTGTATGACCAATGATGCCCCACAAAAAAATGGCGATAAGAACATATTCATTGGACATGTCACCGTAACAACAGCAAGTAAGAACAAAGTTCCACACACAAATGTAATCCTAATACACAATACAGAGGTTTGTCTAACTCAAAAATCAAACGAGGGCTGCTTAAACTCAGTGTACTAAGCCTGGAGCAATTCGTTTGCTTTCTTCAACCAAGCACTGTAGATCTCATCAGAGAAGAGGACAAAATGTACCTGCAAACAACAATTTAAGTAAATTCCAAGCTAGATGAGGACACATCATCCACTTCATGCAGTTTTCTATAGTTCAAGTTAGATCAGGATGCAGCCTACTACTACACCACATGTTCCTGCAGAGCAGACTGATGATATCTCATCTAGGAACCAAGAACATGTTCCTGCAAGCTACTGGGTCTCTATAGAACAGTTGGACACTGAAGGGAAGAAGGTTTTAATGAGTTTAAACTACTACACAATGATATGCACAGATAAGAAGTTCCATTTGGTTTTACCATCTGATTTTAGTAACTCTAAAAGAGTGTCTACCGATTACTTGGATCTCAATCAGACATGGAAGTAATCTCAAGCAACAAAACATTAGTAGCGACCACATGGATTAGTAATGCTTGTTGTCAACAAACGTATTAAAACGAAGATCAAAAACAACTCCAGCAAAAGATGGTGAGGAAACCATTAACACCGAAGTCAATTTTCAAGGGAAAAAGGCTTTAATAAGCCTTAACATTTAGTTCAAAATGCAAAACCATTCCTAACGTTTAGAAACAGTCACGTAAGGCCCAAATGGTTAAAAAAAAAATGAATAGCTTAACACTTGTTTGAATGAGAACTAAAAATCATAACATTAAAATCTTATGATTTTTTACAACAATTTGTGCAGAAAAGGCAAATTTGCTCACATTCATAACATTACGGACACCTCATCATCAAAAAGTAACTTTTTCAATTAACAATACATCCAAATAAGGGTTAAAATGTCCATTTTTCTAATGTTAGGAGCTAGTTAAACGCCCTGAAACAATAAGGATCCAATTATATTTTAGAGCAAAAGTCAAGTATTTGACTATTTCCCCTTTTTTATGCTGTATAAAGAAGCAAAATACAAACAATTTATACCTCCTTAAAATCATCCGAAAATTCTTTGACAGCAGATATTGCTACAGTGGCAGCTTCCTCAAAAGGATATCTGAAATATTCAAACCAAAGAATATGTAGTAGTAATTAAAATTTACCCATATTGCATTGTAAACACCAAAACTGGAAAGGTTCAAAATCCATTATCTTTAACTCTTAATAGCTTGAGCTTCCGTATATTTAGAATGTCTTGTATATCAATAATAAGCAAATGATCAGGAACAAAAAAATTCCGTGTCAAGCAATCGTCTCACTTATGGCATAAACAGATAAAATTAAACTGCAGTCATTCATAAAAAGGATTCCATTTATTGAACAAATAATAATATTTTTTATTGCTTCCCAAGCGTCTTGCCCTTGTGGACACATGCTTGAGCCAGTAATTAACTTACCCATAAACACCACAAGAGATGGCCGGAAATGCAATGTACTTAATATTGTTGTCCTTTCCCACAATCAAGCTGTTTCTGTAATCATAATGGTAGATGTTAGAATGGTAAATCAACAGCTCATATTAATGAAAGGAAATTTCCAATATTACCTGTAAGCATTTCTCAATGAGGATGCAGGGTTAGCATCAGTATCATAAACGGGGCCAACTGTGTGAATCACATGAGAAGCAGGCAACTTGAAACCTCTGCAGTCAGCATGTTGATCCTATGGTAAATGTAAACATGCTTAACCAGTAACTCCACTAAAAAGAACTAAGGAAGAAAGCGTACGGTGTGATTCTTGCTTCTCCAGTGGGGCAACGGACGCCAGGTCTGACTTCAGGTACATTATAGCATGCATTACGGAGTTCTGGTCCAGCAGCTTTATGGATAGCTGAGAAAAAAGTATCCAATTTGAATTTTGCACGGGTAAAAGAAAAGCTGAAAAAGTCTAGATAATGTGAAAAAGGACTACCTCCATCAGCCCCTCCACCCCCAAGCATTCTCTCATTTGCTGGATTAACCTTACATGATGATAACAATAAGTACACATATTCACTATCCCAAGAAAACAAACATGCACTCCTCAGTTTATGTAATTCAACACACGAATGGTTTGAAATTAATGGCCAGGAAACTTGTTAGTTGCAAATTACATTTCCACTCGTACTCAAAAAGTCCAAAACAGAAAATGAAGTCCTTACCGGAAATGAAATCTATCATCAATCACAGTACCAAATAAGAAGCATAGATCTTAAATCTGTCCCATAACATTTTCACTTCAAACTACGAAATTGCAGAGCGACTTTCTTTCTTTTGATTGTGCCACTTACCTAAGGTAGTAAATTCATGGGTAGCGAATAGATCTAATTCAAAGTGAAAAGATCAATTTTAGCTTCATAAAATGGTCATTACCGAAAAAGATGATTCGACTATAATAGAGGGAGGACTGAAACTAAAACTAATCATAAGAGTAACGGAAAACATTCCAATAACACCAATCTCCACACAGGAATCATGCACGAAATCAGGAATAGCAGCACCAAAATCGACCTTTTCATCTGATAGAACAGGGAAAAAGGGAAAAGAAAAAGACCCAATAGAGAAAAAAAAAACACTAAGGGCGTCACCGAAACGAAAAGCAAAGGGAGAGAGATACAATGGCATCAGAGGAGCCATCGATGAACCACTTGGTGATGTCCCCTTTGTTGATTTTGAGGACTGTAGTTGTAGACAAAGGGAAAGCAGAGCTATCTTCTACAGCTTGCGTAGACACTCCAGCAGAAGCCGATTCAGACATTATAAAGGAGGAAGATGACGATGATGAAGATGCTGATGATATTGTGGGAAGTCTAAGGAAATAAGGAATAGTGGGTTTGCGTTGGTAATAACCAAATGATCTCTTACTCAGATTTCCGACGCCTTTGTTAATATTACTATTGTTTGATCGAGGACGAGTTGCAGTAGCAGGAGTAGCAGCTACGAGGCATCGGGATGCGCTGGCTGCTCTCGCTCCATTGATTGACATTATTTTCATTCATACATTACGGACATTGACTGTTATCCTATCAACTGGGTCCTTATCCCAGTTTCCTAATTGGAATTGGATTTTGAAGAATCTTATTATCTGACCCAAACAACTGAGAATGGGCTTTCCGTCATCCATGGGAATAAATAATAAGCATGAAACTCTTGGGATAAGAAGCAATCAGAATATCATACATTTATATGTAAATGAATTGCCCCAATCAAGTTGGGCAGTAAAGCATGCATGTGGGTTGAACCAATGCAACAATTCCTATTTCTTGTCTACTGTTCTACATACATACATAGATGCATCCATACATTCATAAACGAAGAGAAAAACGCATAGCGGGTGCGCCAACAAATTACGAACCACCTCAGCAACAGCAAGCTATTAAGTGTTTCTTTTACTTTGTCGTTCTAAAACTGACCACCCTCGAATGTCTGGCCAAATTGCCAATTGGCTGGTACAACATTGTAGGCACTAACGGTCCTGCCATCGCTTGTGGTAATTTGGAAAGAAAGGGGTTGGCCATTGAGATAGGAGTTGCTCTGCCAGTTTTGGCCCCAATTCCTGGACATGGTTTGCCATCCTGTCTTAGACCCCTTGATTGAAACCGAGTGAACGTCTCCTGCTCCACCAACATTGGTGATCAACACCAAGTTAAAGTACGAGTGACCATTGATTGTGAACCTTATTCCTCCTTTCTTCACACAGGGCACCCTGTTTCAGACGTTATTAAATCACTAGAATCATCATGCATGACGCAAAACAAACTTCAAGTGAGACATGGAAATAAAGCTATGCACCTTCTGAATGAAACGGGTACAATTCCAGCCCTGTATTGAGCAATCTGCAAGAAAGCGGGCTCAGCCAAGTCAAAGTGTTGGAGAGGAGGATTGCACCAACCACCATTGTCATTAGACAAAGCATAGTTCGGTGGGCAGAAATTAGTGGCGGTAACCGTGATGGACCCAGGAAGGCACCATCTGGGGTCATTGTCGCATCTCATCTCATAACAAGCACCACAACTCAAGCCATTGTTGAAAAGAGCAGTACTAAGCGCTGCGGTGTTAGTACCATAACCTTGGCTATACAAGTTGCCATATCCACAAGCACCTCCTGGAAAGAACCATCCATGTACATAAAAATAAACTTTAGTTGAAAGCAGAAACCAATGAATGACGTAGGTACTAGGTAATTTATTGGCATGCACTCAGACCTACAATTATGACTTTTTTCTAGAAATAAACCAGTATTGGAGTTGTTTCAGTCCCATTGCCTAACTAATGATGAGAAGCATATCAAGACTATCACTTTTGCCAAGTTAAAAAGACAGCTGCTTTTTTAAAACTTACCCATTGTCCCAGAAGCATCACCACCTCCATAGAACGTTGCATGAGCGCTAGTCCATCCTCCATAGTCCCCATAAGAGCCTCTAAGGCACAGACTGAACACGAAAACTAGAAGAGAAGCAGCAGAGGATGCTGCAATAGCCATTGTTAACAAGTGATGTGAGTTGATAAAAGGGAGTGGGTTGCTGGTAAGTGTAAGTAGGGATGCTTGGCTAGGAAGAAACGGGCGTGCCCTTATATAGGCCAAAGGATACGAGGCAGCCAAGGTTTGATGTGGATTTGGTATAATAAGAAGAGAAAAGCTAGGAAACACTTGAGGCCAGGGCATGGAAAAAAACAAGAACACAAAATAGATGGAAATACTGAAAAGTCATACATAGATTTGCAAGAATCAAAAAGCACATGCAAATGTTCTTAGGTGGACTACTAAGGAGAACGAACGAAAGACTGGAAGGCCATTGACCCCACCATGCACATGCGTTTATCTGCCTTTTGTGTTATTCATAAATTATATGTAATTAAGTTGATTGCCTGATATGGCGCAATTTGGATTTGGTATGCATATTTAGGGCCTTTGATTGGGGAAGATGAAATAAAAGGTCAAGTCGGATGTGAGTTTCCTACACTATTGACAAGAGTGGATGGATAATATGACAAATTAATACGGTTGTGGTAGTTGTAATGTAACTAACAAATCTTGGAATTAAAGAACCATATATATATTTTTATATATAGAGGGGGGCAGGGAGGGATAGCCGATTAGGATTAGTGATAGGATGCGGTGTGGAATTCCGAATTTGAGCTGAAGTAGTCAATTGTATTTGTTTATTATGAACAAGTAGAGAGGCCTACCACCACGTTAGCAGCACATGCAACTCCCGGGCTTTACGGGTCCCCTCACCCCTCCCCTCAATATGGTCTGATAGTGATAGGTATGGTAGCCTTACAAAAACTTCCATCTTTTGCATTTTGTTTACTATACTATAAATCTTTGTAAGAGTGAAATTTTTTCCTTCTGCCAGCCGGGTAGACTTTAGGCTACCCCTTCTTCGCCCATTTCAATAATTCGTTGGGATTTGTCTCCCCTCTGCTGTTGGAATTTTCATCCGTCCTTCATGCATGGTACTGTTTTCTTTCTATTATTATTTTCATCATAATGCATTATTTCTCAATTGCCTGACTTCAAAACACTTTAGAACCTTTTTCAGCTTCAAGATTCAACCTTTAGTTTTGACCACTAAACTAAAATTGAAAAGGACCAAACATGAACAGAATGGGATAAGGGGAGGCAAGGACGGTGTGTGTAAAGAAAGACCTTACAAAGCGTTAACAAATTTGGTCCAAAGTAGTTACGAGCTAGCTACCTGCATTTTGCCTCTGGTCCAACCGCGAAGAAAACCCCATTGTCTCAGCATTAAATGGTAATGTCTTCTGCTATACTGTACACTACACGTAAGAAATTTTAGTTTTGTGATAGGTGAGGGACAACTACATCTGCTTGGAAATTCATATCCACAAAAGAGGCATGTGATTATCCAAATGCTGTCTGTTGGGACAATAATGAAAGTGGCATGCACAAGCATTTGTCTGGTGTTCCTAATCGAGTCATTTGACAGACTCCCAACATGCAATAGACCATTGCCTAAGAGATGCTTTTGATACTCGCTTTCTATAGTCTATACTGAAAGGTTGTCAATAATCCCTAAACAGAGGATATCCACAAACATCGGCAACCCAACTTTAGGGACCCCTACCATGTGAAATTCAATGCCTGATTCGGAGGTTTAGCCAGACCAGACAACACCAACATTGTAAGGTATAAAGTGAAATGCTCTTGCCTCATTTACTGTTACATGATACATCACGGGACAAGGCCAGGAATTAATACGTTGCCATTGAAAATACACGCACTGGTTTGATGAGTAGGAATGACTTAATTAGTTTCAACTCTTCACTTAAAGCTCTCCTTTGTAAGAGATTTTGAGTTTGAGTCACCACAAGAGAGGGAAGGGAGAATTTTCCTTATCAATAATCCTTTAGCTCTCTGAACATGCTCCTTGGTCGGATTAATTACGAATGTCTCACTTCTAGTGGCAGTGTAAAAGTTGAAACTACTAAAAACCTGGAGTTAACGAGAACCTGATGCTGAACAGGGCCAGTGATCAATCAGCAATTGACTAATCAACATGTGACGATTCTTTATACGCAAAAGTGTACAAACTACGTAAGAAGTTGAGGGACATTAGAGTTTCATCACCTCATATCAGGTAGGAAGCGTTAAAAAATGGCGGAGCTTCTTACGGAGGACCGCATCTTACTAGTTGGGATTTGGTCTGCGAGTGCACAGCTAAACAAGTAGCTCAAATACTGTACCCGCTTCATACATTTTATACTTGAACATAGTTTGGTCTAGATAGTTTGGTCTAGATAAGAGCTCATTACATGGTAAAACTTGATAATCAGCGTGGAAGTGGAGATTGGACCAAGGTCCTAACAAACTTCCAGTGTGGTTTAAATGCAAATTCATCTCTTTCCGCCAAGAAAACATATTATCGTCCATTGGAAAAAAGTACCGAAATATAATATTCGAAACTAACCAGTCTTTATTAAAGAAAAGGCAGAAAGTATCTCAATACAGTTAGTACAACTCTTGGCTTCCAAATAACCTATCCATTTCCTATAATTCGGTGCAAAATTCAGATACAAGTGAATGTCCAAACCAAAAACGAAATGCTAGAAGAATGTGCTACAATTAGCTTAGATCAAAGTCATCAATCGATCAATCAACCAACTTCAAAATCACAACGTTTGAAAGTTGAACATGAAAATATCCATCTCTGCCAGGAATAAAGCTCTCCATTCCAGACTTCACCAAGTCATGAGTTTTAACTTGAACAGACAAAAAATCTTCATCAATATGTAATATTCTAGTAAATCATCCCCTGAAAGCAGAACAAATAAGCCTAGTCACAATGGAGGTGTCAAACTATTGGAATTTAGACGTCAAATATGGTCCATGTTACGTACATTTCATGAAATAAGGGAGTATGGTGGATCATCAAAATAAGACTCAAGTACTGCTGCTTCCACTAGCAGAAATTGAGGGCCCTTCAGATTTAACTAGATGAGAGCTTCTACTTATATCAAGCCCCTGTAATTGTCTGAGAGGATCTTGTGGAAATGTCTCCGAGAAAGCTTGTGAATGGGATGAGGCTCTAACAGATTGATGATAACTAGAACTGCCAGGTTGGAAAGAATTGAACAGTGACTTCTGCACATTGTGGGTGTCAAGTGATCTGGTTTGCTGCTGGAATGGAAACAAGGGAGATTGGGTGTACGGAATATGGTGCATTCCTAAATCAAACGTATCTGCAGGGTTCGTCGTTTCTCCTGTGGCAATCTTGAGTCTTTCTACCTCCTTCTTCAGTGTCTCATTCAGAGCTGTATATATAAGAGAAGATATAACAGAAAAGAACTTTCTATGGTCAGAAGTAGATACGAGATGGAAGACATGAGCACAACCCCTTGTCCATACTTTCAACAGAAACCAAATTCCTCGTGCATTCAAGCAAGAATGTGCACCGACATTGTACACAGTACCATCTCAAATGTGGCCACTCCCTATTGTCAGAAGTAGATATGGGATGGAAAACATGGGCACTTCTTCTTATAGCATACTTTCGGTAGAAACCAAATCCATCGTGCATTCAAGAAAAAATAGGCACTTAATTTATACGCAGTAGCATCTCAAATGGTGCATCAAATTGATGCAACACAAAAAAACTACGCCCAAATCTAGAGGTAACATCATTATTCATAATGTAAAGAAGGAAATCGCTCACTGAAACAGATTATTGGCAGAATAACATCAAACAATAATCCATATTCATACAGCCTAGATGTCACCAGATAGACTGCTCATGTTGCATAACTAAGTCGCCAACGGCATGATTAAGGAAAAGTAAGTTAACAGTGTTAAAGCATAGGAAGGATGGGGTATACCGTCACGTAATTGAGCTTGCTGTTCCATAGCTTGTAACCGAAGCTTAAGTTCAGTGTTTTCATTACTCAGATTTGTTGTGTCTCTCTAAAATGGAGAAGAGAAATGTAAATGGGAAAACAAAAAGAAAAATCGAAAACAGATGAAAGGCCAATTACAGAGATGTTAAACCTGAAACAGAGAAAGTTGTGCAGAGAGAGTAGTAGCTTCGGTCTGAAGAGTCTGGACTTTTGTCTCAAGTTCAGAGATATAACGGGCTTTCCTTTCTTTAGAACGAGCAGCAGACTGTCGATTAGCAATAATCCTACACATATATATAAATCACTGAGACTAACTTAAAGGAAAGAAAGCACATGGGTAATGACCCAAATTGTCATTAATGGAAAAATGAAGCACCTTTTGGCGCGTTTAGGGTCGATATTCCATAACTCAGCGAGCTTTTCGGGAGCCATAGCAATCTTGGCCTCTATAGACTCCAGAGCCGAAGACCCATCAGCGGAATTGCTATAACGATGCCTGGGCTTACCAGTATTGTCTCCATCAGGGAGGAAAGGAGAATTTGGAGGGCCATTGCCCGAATTATGAATATTTTTATTAGTTGGAGGCGAAGTGCGGTCCTGAGGACTGGATCCAAGCTTCTCTGTGTCCATATAGGTGGAGAAGAGGTCGTCTTCATCCAATGGGTCGGATCCTAGATCCAGGTCGTCCGGGATCCAACAGTAGATCTCCGAGTGGGCTCGTCGGTGGCCGGTGGTGCCATGAGGGCTAAAATTCGCAGGATCTGGCTTCAGTTTGGGTTTAGATGAAGTTGAAGGGTTTTCCATTGTTTAGATGATGGAAATGGTAAAAAGGAGCTACAGACGTGTGGGGAAGAAGACTGGTAAAGAAGGCATTTTGGTGTTGGAAGTGTATTTTGATGCAAGAATGACATGATGCTACTATCTACTTTGTTCATTCCTGCACATGGTACGAGATCTGGCTCCTCAGTCTCACATCAGATATAAGAAACCCTGTTAATCTTGCTTTCAATATTTTATTAAGTTTGCAGGTTTTTCTTACTATTATTTTTTAGATTGGAACTCTGGGAAAGGAGGCTAACCATGCGTTTGGTTACTGTCTTTTGAGATAAGGGCAGTGGACAAGACGTAAAAGTTCTGTCCTTTAATTTGTTTACTTGCTGTCTTTATTTATTTTTGTTCCGTCTTCAGAAAATAAGGATAGAAATTTTTGTTTCTTCCAAAATTGATGTACAGAAATTCTTGTCCGACTGACAAGATCAAAAAAAGATGAAAATAGCCTCATGTAAGATCTGAAACTTAAAACAAACAATATTTTAATTAATTAATAATTATATTTTAATTAATTAATCAATATTTTAATTAATT
>JAOTJB010000208.1:22113714-22128470 GCA_027123815.1 Erythroxylum minutifolium
TAATCAAGTTTTAGAATAAGGTATGAAATAAAATTTATGTTTTATTATGATGGCTAAAAATATATTTTGAACTTTAACATTTACAGCAGAATATAACTTGAAGTCTAATATTTTGCAGCGTTCAAATTGAACTGTAACATTTTCAAAACTTTTAAAACAAACCATAAATGGATGAAATTTTTGATTGGATTGGCTCCCCGTTTGTTAAATGTCATGTTAATCCTGACATAACATTATTTTTATACTTTTAAATAAAAATTGACCCTATTGCCATATAATTAATTTTTTAAATTAATCAAAAAATGTATCCCATTGGCACATGGCAATGGGGGCCACTATCTATACATTTTAAACAGTGAGTTTCACTTGCCACGTGACAATGAGACTCATATTTATATATTTTAAAAAGTTAGTCCCACTTATCGTGTGAAAGTAGGGCTAACTTTTTATTTGTTTAATTGACAGAAAGTTAATCTCGTTAAATTTTTCATCTACTTAAAGTATATTTTGAATATTCTGTAACCGTTAGGGTTCAATTTGAATACTTTGAAACATTAAGATTTGTTCTATATTCTATTGTAAATGTTGAGGTTCAAAATACATTTTTAGTCTTAATAGGAATTATGCATTAATTATTTTGTAGAGTTTTAATGATCTTGGCTTTCAGAATATTAAATAAAAAAATTTCATAACTATTTTACTATACGTGAGATAGAATCGTGGTCGAAATTTTCGACATCTACTACTCTACCATACATTCTTGTCCCCGTACAACGTTGTATTACAAGACCTAAAGAGGAGAATTTTTAATTAGTTGTCTCGTCAAGTTTAATCACTTCCAAGTCCCACGTTAATTCCAAGGCTTAAACCAGTATTACTCGCCTCTAAAAGCCATTTTCTTAAGATTATATGCATCTTCCCTTTTCTTGTTTTTGTTTTGTTAAATCTATTTGTTCATCTAACTCTGCTGGAAGATACGCAGTAATCACATAATTCTTGTATTTATTTTGGTTTTATTATAGTGTTATACCTGATCCATTTGTTTGTAGGACAGATGACAAGATGTAAGAGGGGTAGTTGGAAATATTGAGGTAAATTAAAGAAGGATAAATAACGTATTTATTTGTATGATTTTACTTATTTTAATAAAAATGTGAAGTTATTTAATTTTTATTAAAATAATATGATAAATTTAGAAAAGAATTTTTTATAGTTAACAATATCTCTTAAATAATTTAAATAACAAAATATTATGAAAACTTGATCTATTCACCTTTAAATAATTATTTAGTCCATACAAAAACAGTGATGTCACGTTTGAAGCAATGTTTTCAAAATCTAATCAGAAGTTAAACTAGTAAGATAAAATATTAGAAAATTTAAAAGGTCAACTAGTAATAAGCCATTATAAAATCGAGGCACAAGTTTAAGCGAAACAGTTGTAAGTGTAAATCTTGATAGTAGTAACAAATATCCAAATGAAAACTTTGAAAGTTGAAGAGGGTAAAGGTTTCGTGTGAACGACACTTGCACATGAGTTAGTTGATCCTAAAGAGACAGGGGCAGCTCATGCGATAGTTTGCACGATTAAAAAATTGAAAATTTTTAAAATGATTAAAAATTTTATTTATTAAAAAATTTAAAGTTTATTTTTAAAAAAAGACTATTAAATAAAAATTAATTGGTATATTTTATTTATAAAAATAGATTGACTAATTAATAAATTATTCGATTTTTAATAATAAAAATTATTAAAGTAAATTGAACTAAAAATTAATTAATTTAAAATTTTTATTATTAAACTGATAAAATTAGTTTATATTTTAAAATATTTGTTTGAATGATAAAGGAGAAGAAGACGTTCGATGCACATGTTGACAAAACAAACTGGATATTCCCTCCAACCCATCCATGGACAAAACACGAGATTATTAAGGACCCCCATGTGCTTATACAACATGCTAAACCTAGCTAATCTCTGCTTCAGCGCCCAACCAACGAATGTCGTGGCTTTGACTGAGTCCCACTCGTAAGCTGTACTTGTCCCTCCCCATATGGGGTAAATTTTAAAAATCCCTATATTGGGCTGTACTACTGTCTATTGGTAGGGGGTGATGCCTGATTATATTAGTTATGGAAGGCAGATTTAAAATGGGCGCTTAAGAGAGCGTGCAGCAATTATGACATGACAGACACTGACATGGGGTGAAGACAAAAGGAAGAAGCCAAAGACTAACCCATGTGAGACCAGTTTGTCAATTCTTGTGGAATGTTCACTTTTATTTTTCTTTGTTTAGATAAACGTTAGGCATAAATAAATTATGGGATAAATCTTAAAGAATCACGCTTTCATTTGGGCAGTGGAAAGGAAAACTGTATCGAAAGAAGAAACAAGAGATGCATTCGGAAAAGAAGAACGTAATAAGGTCGGGGGGGCAGTGAAAAATATATATATATATATAGTAGAAAGATTTGACTTCCAATTCCGACAGCATCATGGTACGTGAAATTGTAAATTCCACAGACTTGACAATATGTAATTCCATTAGGCCTAAGAGCTTCTCTTCCACCCAAAACCTTTCCCCCTTCCCAATGCACTGCTTTTCGCTTTTGCTTTCCTTCTTCACTGTGACCCGTTCCTGTTATTCAATTGGAGCACTAAGGATTTCCTTGCTTCGAAGTGGGAGCTAGCTAAAGAATCTTGGGGGACTCCTCTAGGCTCTGGCTCCCAGAACCAAATTGCTTTTGACTTGTAAGAATTAATGTGTTTTAACCATAATTGCAATTGTCATGACCTGGCAATGCCAACGACAGGAAGAATTGAGATATCTCAACATCAGTTTTTTATTAAGGTAAATGTGTCTGACACGAAATTTGTACAAGAAAGCATGTTTCTGATGGTAGTTCTCACATATGTCACTGTACCATCCAGTAGGTATTGACAAACAAAGACATGTCAAATTTTATGACAAGAATCAAAGAGAATTCATTACTAGAGTTTAGTTAGCAATTCCCATAGGCATATAGTTTTGCAGTTCCCAGCTCTATGTTAATACTTCCCTTGGAAAAAACTTTAGAAATCTATGTTCTAATCAGATCATACCAGTACTAAGAAACCAAAGTACTGCAAAATAAAATGTCTGGTGATCATTAGAGACTGGTAAACATATCTTAAAAGGGTCCCAAATAGTGGAACCCGGTGAAGAGGAATCCGATGCCAGGAAGAATAAACAAAAAAACTCAAAAGAAACAGATGAACCATGACTACAAAATACAACCAAATTTCTCCTTTTTCTTCAATTGAACAAATCGGATTCCTCTTCTCCGGATAATTCATTCTGAATCCGTTGTCTTGAAATCCAAATTGAATGCACTTCTCTTGAATTCCAAGTATTAGTTATCTCATATTCATCCAGATTCCTCTTGACCTTCTGAAGGGCATCTGATCAGCTCCAATATGTTAACTACCTCTCCCATGTCAGGCCGGTTTGACGGCACTTGTGACGTGCATATTAAACCCAATTTCATTACTGGAACTGCCTCCTCAACAGGGAAGTTCCCGTGAAGCTTTCCATCAACACATTCTTCCAACCTGCCTTCTTCTAACGCTCCTCGGACCATATCACAGAGCACCACCACGTCATCTTCCATGTACTCGACGGGCCTCTTGCCAGTCAAAATCTCCAAAATCAAGACCCCGAACCCATAAATATCACATTTTTCAGTTATTTTTACTGTTCTGCAGGCAAACTCAGGTGCCATGTACCCTAATGCACTCTGAATCTTACTGCTCAGTACATAGCGATCCAACATTGGTAACAGCCTTGCTAGGCCAAAATCCCCCACTTTTGGTTCGCCAGAACCATCAATAAGAACATTGCTTGATTTTATGTTGTAATGGATGACATTCAATCGGTGCAAATGGGCCAGGCTCTTAGCAGTACCCAGAATTATATTGAACCTCTCATTCCAAGAAAGAAAATGTCCACATGATCCCTCGTGGAGATGTTTATGCAAGCTCCCACCAGAGACAAACTCATATATAAGGAGCTGCAAGGATGGAGTCCAGTAGTAACCTTCAAGTGCAACAAGATTTTGATGCCTGACTTTTCCCAACTTTCTTACTTCCCTTTCAAAATCGTCTTGGGACTTGACCAGACTTGAGACTGTGAGCTTCTTAATTGCAACTGGACGCCCATCCCCAAGTACCGTGCGGTAGACTGCTCCAAACCCGCCACGCCCAAGTTCACAATCCTTGTTGAGCAGAGCATGTGTTCCAGTACTGAAGTCAGGCTCACCCGAAAACATGACAAGTTTGCCAGAGTTGGCATCTGTGGTAGGGGAATGACTGAAGTCATCACCTGCAGCTATTGTAAGGGCAGCTGCAGATCGGGATTCTGATGACCGAACATGTAGATTGAGGACAGTAATAGCTATCACCCCAACAACAATGACAGCAGCTGCACCAATAGCAATAAGAGCTGATATGCTCAAGATGATTCTTCTATGACCAAGATTTTGTGGTAGAGAGTCAGATGGTGAGTCAGAAGATGAATTTGGGTTCAGAACAATAGGTTTGGGAAGCACTGCAGGGCATGACTTGTTGACAGCAGCGCCACAAAGCGATGGGTTGCCAGAGACAGACAACGGTGATATAGTGTTAAAGAAAGCACCAGCAGGTAGTTCACCCTGCAAATAATTGTGAGAAATGTTGAAGGAGGAGAGGTTAGGAAGATTGCCCAACTGTTTGGGCAGGCTACCGTTTAGGCTGTTGAATGACAAGTCCACATCTTGTAGGTTTGAAAGTTTTCCCAATGTAGCAGGTATTGGTCCAGACAAGCTGTTTTGAGATAGGAATCTTCAAAGCCCAGTGGGGAAGGAGAAAGAACAAGAAAAATGAAGTAACTTGTTAGAATGATGAAGTGATATAAATTCTTTCAGCAGCAACGAAAAATAAAGTTGAAAGTCACGCATCTACGGTTTCTCTCCATTTCTGACCGCAGACAATTTAGACGTCATATTCTTTTAACAACCAATTTTGACAGAAAATGTTAAATATTCTTTTAACTACCAATATTTGACAAAAAGATGTTATATATTGCTTCACAAACAAGCTCGTGATTTGTTGCTTTTTAAAGGTTTGCCGATGCCTACCTAATCACTTGAAAAAACATTACAAGAAGAAACAGGATTATTTTCGAATCATGCCAGAACAATTTTTCGAGAAACTGCAGATTTCCAATCAAGGCATAGACCTAGACTCCAAGCTACTATTTTGCATCTAATTCAGTAATAATCAGCTGAAATACTAAAGGTCATCAGATTGTGTACGTTTTAAACTAAACCATTACGAAGGACATAAACAAGACCAAGAACGTCAAAGCACGGAGAGCTTACAAAGTTGTTAGGGAAGAAATGTTGCCAATCGAACCAGGAATTTGTCCAGAGAGTGAGTTTATATTCAGCCTCAGTTCCTTCAAAGAAGAAGCTTCACCAATTTCCAACGGAATGCTTCCATTTAGCTTATTCTCGCTCAAGTCAAGAACAGCCATGTTTTCTAACTCTCCAATAGTAGCGGGAATAGAACCCATGAGAGAGTTGCTAGATAGATTCAAATATTTCAAGCTGCTTAAAGCCCCAATGGAAGATCCAATTTCACCAGAAAAATCATTGCAAGATAAATCCAAAACTTCAAGCTTCGCAACTGAGTGGAGAATCCCACTAAGCTTACTCTGTGAATGCAAAGCTTTCTCCAAACCCGAACCAAAAATCCACCCAGGAAGGTCGCCACTGAATGAATTTTGGCTCAAATCCAATACGAAAAGACTGTCACAATTGGCCATAGACCCCGGTGGACTTCCAATTAAACTATTTGAAGAAAAATTCATTATCTTCAAGAACTGAAGATTCCCTATGGAGCTTGGAAGCTGACCAGAAAATTGGTTCCTGGAAAGATCCAAAATTTCAAGGCTTTTCATGTCTCCAATCCAGTTTGGGACTATGCCAGTTAACAAGTTGCTGCTCAGACTGAGATGACTGCACAAGCCAAGCCTATGCATTGTGTCTGGAACGTTCCCAGAAAACGAGTTCATGCTAAAATCAACAGTTCTCAGCAACAAACAGCTTCCAATCCCATCAGGAACTTGCCCGCTAAAACGATTCTTGCTGAGATTAATAGCACGCAGGTTGTTCAAAACTTCAATACCTGTCGGAACCTCACCCTCGAGCATATTTTCAGATAAATCAAGCGACCTAAGCCCGTTCAAACCCCAGATGCCAGGTGGCAGAGATCCAGAAAATTGATTGGAACTGAAATTTACAGAGGCAAGAGTAGCACACAAGCTCAAAGAAGCAGGAATCTTCCCTGAAAACTGGTTTCGAGCCAGAGAAATGGCCCTAAGAGACCCACATTGCTTGAAAAAATCACCAGGAACAGGGCCAGAGAGACTGTTCTGACTCAAATCCATAGTTCTTAGAGTTGGAAGGCGAGTGAGAGAGGGATTAATAGGACCAGTGAAGTTGTTTCTGGAAAGTGAAAGCCTCTGGAGGAACTGAAGCTGCAAGAGTCCGCGGCCGATCCGACCAGAGAGAGAAAATCCATCAAGAGCGAGGTCGGAGACCCGGTTGGTCCTCGGGTTGCATTTGACGCCAACCCAGTTGCAGGGAGTATCATCGTCCTGATTCCATGACGAGAGCTTTCCATCTGGATCTTGAAGATCGGCTTTGAAGACAATCAGCCCAAGCACGTCATCGTTTAACGAGGGGTTCAGAGATCTCACACGCCGTGACAGCAACACTAAGAACAATAACAATAGCAATAAGGTAACTGACTTGTGTGTTCCCAACAGTGCCCGCATTTTTGCTGCATAGAAAAGGAACCCCCTACTTCGCCATTGCAGCTTCAAACTTCGGTAAGAGAACCAAAAAAGTTTAACAATTTAAAGAAAAACACAGAAATGCGGAGCTAGCTTCTAAAAGATTGGCAGGAGCACAGAAACAGAGAAATTAAAAAAGAAAGAAGAAGATTCTTGCTTGCAAAGAAAATGGGGTAGGAAGAAGTAGGTAATTTGCTTGCTTTCAAAGGCCAATCAGTACTGAACTCCACAAACTAAAAGAGAAGGGAGCAAGAGTTAGGGTTCAAACTTTGTACTTAAGAGTGTATCTGCTTGTGTTTGAGAGAGAGAGGTGTGAGGTTGGTGGCAGTCTGGTTAGAGCAGTGAATGCTCTGAGAAAAAGGAGAAAAAAGAGTGGGAGAGAAGGTGGGAGGGTAGGGACAGAGGTGTCAATATATATAAAAAAAATTGTAATTAAAAGTTGGGAACGTGTCATTTATTAACGGAAAAGTAAGTGGGCTAATACTATCTATTAGGTTTATACACGTGTCCTCTTACGTTAGGTGTCCGTTTTTCCTACATGGCGTCCACGTTGATATTACACCACTGTCCGTTTTTTCTACTGTCTTTCCAAAAAGTTAAAAAAATACTAGTTTTGTTTACTACTTTATTTATTTAAACATATTTAAAATAAATCTTAAGTATATGTAATAATTTATAATTATGTATATTGAAAAAACTAATAATTTTAACGTGCTGAAGAGTTTATAAATTGTAATATAAAAAGACTATGGGTAACAATTGGAATAGTTGAAAGATTGGTGAACAAGTAGTTAGGTCGTTGTGTGTTGCAGACTATTGGTATTGGTGCAGGAAATAAGATACATGGAGTGAAGTAATAAATTAAAAGAACAAATGGAGTGTAATGTCTGTGGTAACATCAAGAAAGATTGTGCTTTTAGAGAAAGAAAAGTTGACGAGTACGTAAACGAAACGGACGTTTTCACTGATTCACGATCGCTTATCTGGTTCAGTTTCTTCTCCGGGAGAGTTTGAATCAGACTTATGGAAACTATTGGCCACGAGGGCCAACAAGCCAAACGTAGCCGGCTGCGGGAGGAGGATCCCCCACCACCCCCAACTCTGTCGTACAGTGCCGCGGTGCAGGGAGCGACCAGGGAGGCCAGTCTATCTGAGTCGGAGGCCTGGCCGGAAGAGGAGCCTGTGGAACTAGAAGAGGGCGACATCGTGCACATTGCTGGAGAACATGGCGCAGGACTCGTTCTCTCCCAACGGCTTAAGGACCAACTTGACAAGCAATGGGAACAGGCAGTAGTGGTGAAACTACTGGGCCGCCGGATCGGTTTTCGACTCCTGCAACAGAGGTTGAAGACGTTGTGGACACCGAGTGGTCCAATGAAGCTCGTCGACCTGGAGAACGAGTTTTTCCTCGTCAAGTTCGTCCATGCCGCCGACTATTATCACGCCCTCACCGATGGGCCGTGGATTATCTTTGGCCAAGTTTTAACGGTGCAACGCTGGTCCCCCTCATTCCGACCATCGCAGGGCGCTATCACCAGCGCAGTTGTCTGGGTAAGATTCCCAGAGCTCTCCATCGCCAGGTACCACCCTCTGATCCTTACGGCACTAGGGAACTTGGTGGGGAAGACAATTCGCCTGGACGAGGCAACCCGCCATGCACAGCGGGGCAGATATGCGAGGGTGGCCGTCGAGATTGATCTCCGGTCTCCGCTCAGGCCTCATGTCGAAATTGATGGGGAGACGTTGATGGTGGCGTATGAAGGCCTTCCCCAGCTCTGTTATTCCTGTGGGCGAGTGGGTCACGGCACTGAGGGATGTCCGACGAGACTGAACGTGGCCGCCAATACTCACCCTCAGCCTCCCAGTGAGGTCGACGGTGCGCAGGAGCCGGGGGCAGGAGCTCATGAAGACTCGCGGACCACAACGCCGGAAGTGGAGAATGGCTATGGTCCTTGGACTTTGGTGCAACGCCGACATCGCACACCAACGGAACAACGTCAGGAGGGGGAAGGTTCAAGCAGACAACGGTTAGAACCTAAGAGTGTAGGCTCAAGGTTCAAGTTCATGTCAGAGGAGGGACCTCAGGGCGAGGTGAGTACGAGGCTGACCCATAAATCGCCTATGACACCTGCAAATGGGATGGGATAGTATGGACACAAGACTGGGATAAATGCAATAACTAGGAAGCGTGTGAAGGGGGCTCAGCTGAACGGCCCAAGACGGACCAGTCAGGTGAGCTCCAAAGGCAACCATAACGGCCCTGCCCAGTCAACCCAGCTGGGTGGACCATTGGCCGTCGACCCAATTACCCGAGCCCAGCCCAAAATTATTCCGGCCCAACTCCAGCCAACAAACTCCTCCCAGCATATAGCAGTCACGATTCCATCCCACACAGAAGTACTATGTGCCAATGCCGAGCTAGCAATACGGCTCCCAGAGACAACACCACACCTCATGGAGGGAGTGGAGGGGGCGATGGTAAAGAGTAGCACCCGAGAGAGTGCCTCGTCCCTTCTCAGTGAACCTCCCGATCCAGACCCTGAGCCCGATCGGATGATGGACATCACCGTAGCCCAGAGCCAAACTGAGGGAGGGGAACAGCTACCACATGATCAAGTACTACCAGATGCGGTACATGACAGCGAGGATATCGCTCAGGACTAGCGTACTTCGACTTCCTTTCCTTAACTATTTATGTCTATTTTCATATGGAACTGTCAAGGGGTTGGGAGCTCCAAATTCCTAATTATATTACGCAATCATATTCGTACCTACAATCCTAGTATCCTTGCCCTGTTGGAACCTCGCATTAGTGGTCCCAGAGCCGAGGCTGTCTTGAAAAAATTAGGTTTTGAATATTCCTTCCGTGTTGAAGCGGTGGGATTTTCGGGAGGTATCTGGCTTCTTTGGTCAAAGCCTTTCAATCTCTCTGTGCGAATCGCCCATCGCCAATTTATTCATACCTCTGTCCGACTGGGCCACCGGACTTTTGAGTTTACTATTGTTTATGCTAGTCCTCAAATCCCAACCCAAAATCATCTCTGGCCTCTTCTCCGGTGGATTCGCAATTCTCAGTCCCCCCCTTGGATAATAGGAGGCGACTTTAATGCCAAGTTGTCACGGTCAGACAAAAGGGGTGGAGCTGTCGACTCGCGGGTAGTTTCGCCCCACTTTCAAGACTGGGTAACTGGCAGTGATCTCCATGACTTGGGATACTCAGGGTCTAAATACACCTGGCGTAGAGGACACGTTCAGGCCAGACTTGACAGAGTTTTTGGTTCTACCGACTGGTTGGAGAACTTCCCCAACACAGTGAACCGACATCTGCCCTTCCTAGGATCGGATCATAGGCCTCTCCTCATCTCCATAACGACCCAACCTATTCCCTCCAGGCGGCCCACAGGATTCCGGTTTCAGAATGCTTGGCTCACCCGGAGTAATTTCGAGGGGCTGGTTGCCGCAAACTGGTCCCCCACTGAGGGGTCTGTATCTCAGGCACTAAAAAGTCTAGCCCACAAACTGACGTCTTGGTCCAAGTCTGAAGTAGGAAGCATTACTATCAGGAAGAAACGCATCCTCGCCCGACTGGCCGGTATTCAGCGAACCATGAACGATCAGAACGAGGACTTCCTGCTGGCCTTAGAAGATCATCTTAGCCAGGAACTGATGCAGGTGCTCTGCGAGGAGGAGATCAGTTGGCATCAGAAAGCGCGGTGTGAATGGATTTCCAAAGGAGACCGCAACACTAAGTATTATCACACCATCACCCTTACCAAACGAAAGCAAACCCTTATTACGAGCCTTAAAGACCACCGAGGAGTACTCGTGTCAGAACCCGACTCTCTGCGTCGCCTCGCTTCGACTTATTTCGAACAGATCTATAAGAGCGACGAGCAGCATCCATGGACTTCCCCACTCTCAGGAGACTTTCCCGAGTTATCGGCTGAGCAACTGCACGATCTTGAAGTACCCATACATGCCAATGAGATTCGGACTGCGGCTTTTGGTTTAAGTCCCAACAAAGCCCCCGGAGTGGATGGGTTCAACGCACTCTTCTTCCAAAGTCAATGGTCGACATTAGGTTCGTCGGTGGTGGCTTTTATCCAACAAGTATTTCGGTTAGAACGCTGGGATTCCGAACTGAACCAAACCCTCCTAGTTCTGATTCCTAAGGTACCCTCTCCTCTACATATGTCCCAATTTCGCCCCATCAGTCTTTGTACGGTGCTGTATAAAACCCTCTCGAAGGTGTTGGTGAACCGCTTGAAACCCCATATGGACTCTCTCGTGGCGGCCAATCAATGCAGTTTTATTCCAGGGCGAAAGATTACCGATAATATCATCCTCGCTCAGGAGATTATCCACTCAATGCGTCAGATTAAGGGCAAGACCGGTTATCTAGCCCTTAAAGTGGATCTTGAAAAAGCATATGATACGCTCAACTGGGACTTTATCCGCGACACCCTGTCGGAGATCGGATTGCCAGTTTACCTCATCTCTGTCATCATGAAGTGTGTGACTACGGTGTCTTTGCAAGTCCTGTGGCAAGGCATCCCCTCTGAGCCTTTTACCCCCTCTAGGGGAATCCGCCAAGGGGACCCCCTCTCGCCTTATCTTTTTGTGTTGTGTATGGAAAGACTAGGCCATCTCATTTCCAAGGAGGTGGCTCAGGATCATTGGAAACCGATAAAGCTAAGTCGCACAGGCCCCCCTATATCCCATCTGTTCTTTGCGGATGATCTTGTCCTGTTTGCCGAAGCTGCGGAAGCTCAAACCCAGGTTATCAGGAGAACGATGGAAGCTTTTTGCCAGGCTTCAGGACATCGAGTTAGTACGACTAAAACCAAGGTCTTTTTCTCTACTAATGTTTCGCGACCTGCGAGGGACCGTCTCAGCCAGCTCTTGCAAGTGACTAGTACACCCAATCTGGGGAAGTATCTAGGCGTTCCGCTGCTTCATGAGCGCCCCAATAGGAGCACTTACCAATACATCATTGAGAAAGTACGCCACCGGTTGGCAGGGTGGAAAGGACGTTCCCTGTCCCTTGCTGGCAGAGTCACGCTAACTCAGTCCGTCATTGCTTCCCTACCTGTTTACACTATGCAGACTGTGCGTCTCCCCCGTCAACTTTGCGATAAGATCGAACAGATTATGCGGGACTTCATCTGGGGCTCGACGGGCGTACAGAGGAAAATGCATCTGGTGAACTGGGAGGCAGTTTGTAGACCTAAAGTTGCCGGGGGCCTCGGGATTAAAAGCTTACGTTCTACAAACGATGCTCTTCTCACCAAACTCGGGTGGGAACTGGTTACCAACCATACTGCGTTATGGGTCAGGGTTCTGAGAGCGAAATACCGACTAGAGACACATTCCATTCCTTGCTCGATTGCTCGAGGACGTGCCTCCGCATGCTGGCGGGGCATAGCAGCAGTGTGGCCTATTGTCCGCCGGGGGCTATCATGGACTTTGGGAAATGGCCACCGAATCCGATTTTGGCTAGACAACTGGGTGGCCAACAGGGGTCCCCTCATCGACCTAGCGATAGCTACTCTTCCGGATAGCGAGCTTTCCAATAATGTAGCGACATACATCAACGCCACTGGCGAATGGCGATGGAGCTCCTTCCACCACTACTTGCCTCATGCCGTATGCATGGACCTTGCGCAAATCCACCCAACCCGGTTCACAGGGGAGGAAGACTCAGTCTTCTGGGGTCCTACCACACATGGCAGATTTACTGTCGAATCCACGTATGGTCTTATCGAGGACCAACTCCCGCCCGACAACCCCAGGAATTGGGATCTCATCTGGAAATGGCCCGGGCCCCAACGCATTCGGACATTCCTATGGTTGGCGGCAAAGGCGAAATTGCTTACCAATCAACAACGAGTACTTCGACATATATCGGTGGATGGCGGTTGTCACATCTGCGGCCAGGAGGAGTCTATCATGCATGTATTAAGGGATTGCCAACGGGTGCAAGCCTTCTGGCGCCAATTCCCCGCTACTGTGGTGAATACGGAATTCTTTCATCACGTGGATGAGGGGTGGGTGATGACCAACCTCAGGCAACAAGTTCGTGTTAATCATACAGGTTGGCCACAGGTGTATGGCATTGCCTGTTGGTTTCTGTGGCAATGGCGTAATAAGAGTCTTTTTGAGGACGACTTTACCTGGCCGGAGCGTGGATCGAGGTATGTATGGGACTATGTTGATTGGATTCAGCGAGCGCAACTCATAGAGGCTAGAGTGTTTCCACAGCAGGGCCTGGCCCAGGGACAGCCAGTCCGCTGGGTCGAACCACCAGTTGGGTGGGTCAAATTAAACACTGATGGGGCAGTTAACCGGCATACCAATCACATCACTGCTGGGGGTTTAATAAGGGACAGCCAAGGGACATGGTGTGGTGGATTTATCCACAACATTGGTGACGGGACACCGTTAACGGCGGAACTTTGGGGCGTCTACTCGGGACTCCTGTTTGCTTGGGATCAGGGCCACCGACGTATAGAAGTCGAAGTGGACTCCCTCGAAGTAATCAATTTAGTATCTTCTGCTTCCATAGTTCTAACTGAACCTAATGTTTTGCTTGCAGGTATTCAGGAACTGACCCACCGCAACTGGGAAGTGAAGTTCCAACATGTCTATCACGAAGGCAACCAGTGTGCGGATCAGTTGGCAGCGCTAGCAGCTTCCTTCTGCCCCGGCCTGCAATTCATTATGGAGTCTCCGAGTCCGATCACAGAGTTCATTCATAACGATCAACAAGGAATCTTGTACCATAGGCATATGCATCTGAGATAATTTAGTTTTCGCGTTGTATCAAAAAAAAAGACCATTTTGTTTAGCTAAAAGCAAAGTACTTTGGGGGATAAAATGAGCACTGAAGTATAGATATACGAATGTGTATAATAAAATATTACGAGTCCTGATAAAGTGAACCATTGGCCATTGCTTTCTGTTCTTGTATGAGTTTGGCGCAAGGAAACTCTAACAGTATGATTAACTAATTGTGCCTTATTTGTTGTAAAAATCAATCGGATTACGACAAGTTGCAGCTAAATAGGACTGAAGGAATAATGAACAAATACACAGATTTTACATGAAAAACTCCTAAATTAGGGTAAAAATCATGGGCAAGAAAAAAGAAATTTTACTATAAAATTTAGGAGTATAACCTCTCTCTATTTTACAAAGAGAAACACTAACTCTCTCACTAAATAGGAAAAACACTCTCTAAACTTTTGTGAGGATTTAATACCAGAGGAGATTTATAGGATATTAGAAAATTGATATGGGAAGGCCTATTTATAGACCTCCCATAAGCGTACACCCAGCTGACTATCCATATCTGGCTTCCCTTTTTTTCTTCCTACTATTCTTGACTTTCTGCAGTCGGTTGCCCTCTTTCTTGACTTTGGTGCAGTCGGCAACAATAATCTCCCACTTGAAGATTTGATCGAGAGTCAATCATATGTTCACACTATTCTTTTTACATTGCTGCTACATGTTGCTTATATCTCTGTCAAGCCGCATGAGGATTGACACCACATAAACTTGTCGGCGTTGATCGCTTTTGTCATAAAAGCTAACAGGTTATCCATGGTGTGAATTTTCTAAATATTCGTTGTTCCTTCTTCCACTATCTCATGAACGAAGTGGTATTGAACTCGAACATGTTTTGTCTTTGAATGAAATTCTAGATTACTTCCAAGATGCAAAAAACTTTGGTTATCACAAAGCAGAGTAATATTCTCTTGTTTATACCCAAGTTCTTCCAACAACATCTTCAACCACACTGCTTCTTTATTGGCTTATATAGCTGCCACATATTCTACTTATGTTATTGACGTAACCACAACTGACTACAATTTTGAATTC
>JAOTJB010000208.1:22188937-22200842 GCA_027123815.1 Erythroxylum minutifolium
CTGAAGGCTCAACAGATGTACATAAGGGGTAGTTCTTACACACTCAAGTAAGAGGATAAGGGATCTAGAAGAGTTATAGAGGGAGAGCAGTTATCTTGAGTCTTGATCATGTAATTTATGCAATTGTTGCATAAATCTAATTGCATGCGAGATATTCTTGATCTATCTCTCCATTTGAACATCTACTTGAACTTATCAAGTTTGGTGTTCTAATCACCCTTATACACTTCTTCTTCCTCCTCTTTGTGTATTCTTGAATGATCAAGGAAGAGTTTGGTGTTCACTACAACTCAAACAAGGAGAATAATCAAGAAAGGAGGAGAAGAAAAGGTACAAGTGTTTAAATTCATGTTCTTATGATATGTCTATGCATACATGTGTTTCTGAATTTTCGGAGTTGTTATGTGATCGGAATTTAGATTTCGACACTTCCGCTACATTGTCATACATATGATGCTTGAATTCATGACATCCCAACAAAGGGCCACTGTTGTGCTTGGCAACTGGAGTGGCGAAGGGGCAGCATATACGTTGGTGACTAGTGAGAGAGAGAGTGAGAGAGAGAATAGAGAGAGTATCAACGATAGTGAGTGACAGTGAGAGACAAAGGGAGGGGTGAAGAGGAAGAAATAAACGTAAAGCAAAACGATGTCATTTTGCTTAAAGAGAAAGAGTAGTGTAAAATGACCTCATTTTGTTTCAGAAGCAAAACGTCGTTTTAAACAGTAAACAATTAAACAAATGACGACGTTGTTTTGTTCAACCCAAGCTCAGCTTGGGGCTCAACATTTAAGGAGGCAACAGGCTCGAGGCTCAATCAATTTGAGCTTTGTCTGTTGAGCTGGCCCGACCCGTTTTGCCATTCCTAATTAAAGGGTTGATCTTTGGGTGTTGTAGAGAATGCACGTTGTGTCTTGATAAATTCCTCAATGGAAGAAAAAGTCAAGACTAAAGATCCAAAGGATAAAAGTAGATGGGACAATGAAGATGGGAGATTCATTACATTAAAATATAAGATCATACATTAAATATGGTGATTTCAATAAAGTATATATATGAGACGGTTCAAGACATGTAAGATACACTTGAAATCATAGATCATGACATCACTCAAGTGAAAACAAGCAAAGAATGTTTGTACATCAATATTAATTATTTCTTATGTAACATAATGAATGATCTTTTAACATATATGCCAAGAGAGTGGAGATAGATTAAGAGTAATTTCGCCACATCAATATATATTAATGATCTCTTTTTTCCTTACCCTATTTTATTATTAATTTATTATACCCATGCATATATATATATATATATATATATATATATATATAGACACACGCGCGCGCGCGGGCGTATGTATGAAGATCAAATCTTCTGTTCCAGTTATAATGATTTTATCATGTTTTATTAAATCTCATCTAATGTTCCTATTATGTTCCATTAAATTTCATCCATACATTTACATATATTTACATACACTCCACATAAATATATGGATGAAATTTAATGAAACATGATTTAAACGCAATAACTGGAACAAAAGATTTGATGTGTATACGTATGTATGTGTGTATGTATATAATTCATTTATTGAGTTTTGAAAAAGTATAAAATCCACATACATATTATTCAACCTCCCGCTTGTATGTCATGTCGTCTACTTCAATGATGGTACATCTACGAGGAAAGACAAAATATTCGAACTATTGAGTAATCTAAGGATGAAAATAGATAATTACGAAAATATAGAGGCGTTTTAAGAATGACAAATAGCTTAATTAATTTCAGGGTTTAATCCCACCTTCCAGGAGCTTTGCTCAACGAATTGGAGGCTGCAAATGCGCAGAAACTTTTCTGACGGAGAGTTGGTTACTCTGTGGCTGGATAGGCTCCAGTTGAACTTGCGAATAGGATGAAGCAAATTCTTGTTGTAAAGCATGAAATTGCAACCCATCAGGACATTGTTAGGCCTGATCTTAACTCACATACTATGATATAATTGTTTATCTCTTGGGGGGATTGAAAAGGCTTGAAAGGCATAATGGAGTTGTCAAATAACAATCAACTGGTTGTGTTCTGATAAATTCATATGTTGTAGTTGGAACTACTCCAGGAAATAATTGAAGGGTGGAAGATACATTGGAATTCTCATCTAGACTGTTTCTACAGAGCGAAGTAAACCGCAAATGCATACGACACTTTCTTCAAACTAGCATGCATCCTAATTATCAAACAGTTAAGAGTGCATGTGATCCATTTTAAGTAACGTACGCGGACCAGAGACCACTTTTTGTCTCCTACGCATAATTTTCAGCTTTTCCTTTTCATCCTTCAGGGAGTTTCAAAACCGAAGTTGTGCATAGCCGACTGTTGAATATACACAAAAGCTCTCCAAAGAATTCACATCTTAACACGTCCTAGAAATTGTCCAAAATGAAAGCTCTGATATCTTACATGTTTAATTTGTTCCATAAAACATCAACAAACTTGCCACTGAAACTGCACCCTCATGCACAAATGGTGAATGCTGCAAGTGATCTAGCTGATGACAGTTTCTCACAAAGAATAAGAATGGGCAAAAGCAAATTTCAGAAAAGAATGATGGTACATAAAATATAGGAAGCACATGCAGATACAAATCAAAGTAAGCAGGACTTGGTGTTGTGTAAACTAGTAACAGGAGGGAAATTTACATTACTTCCGATCACTTTGTTATGCTGTCATCACCTTAGACACCTGATGAAGATGTACGGTTAATCCTTTGAGCACCCAGTTTTGGGGCTGCGGGTTTGGCTCCTCGTCCCCTGCCAGCTGATAATGGTTTGGCTTTTGTAGTTGGTGGGGGAGCAGCAATAGCAGCCCAGGGATCATCATCATCAAGGGCAGCGGCGCTTCTCACATTCAAAGGTTTTGATGCTGTTTTTGGAGCAGGGGCAGCTATTGAGCCCCATAGATCATCATCTTCGTCTTTTGCTACCTTCAGCGTACTTTTTGATCGAGAATTTGTAACTGAAACAAAGGGGGTTTGGAAACCATTAGGCAAACTCTTTTCAATGACTCATCAGCGTTATTACTTAAAAGCTATCTGCTATATTGCAGGTAAATAGCATCCACTACTGCCTAGAACATGTATACATGTTCACTCAACTTGATGCAGCTTCTAACATGATCTGGCAACTTCATGTAAACTGCAACAGAGTCCAGTAACTACGATAGAAATATTATGCAGCTAGCATTTAACATAAACTATGACATAAGAAACAATGATGACATACTGGAATACCAATTAAAAGAGCTCAAAATGGAGTGACATTCATTTACCACAAACATGAGAGCATACCTGACATTGGTGAGTCACATTAAAGCTCCGTAGAATGGAGAACAATTTTAGTGTTTAATAAAATTGAAATCACTTACAGCTCTAATTAGGCCTAAAGAATTTAAAGCAGTTCTGAGAGCAACCCAAAGATCCAGGTCTGCCTCAGATTGTTGTCATATATGAGATATGTTAATAATCATAGAAGACCACATCCACTAAAAAGACAATTCATCAATGAAATTAACAATGTAATGGAGATTCTTGGAAAGGATCTGAGTCATCAGTGGCTGAGGAGTCATCAGAAACTATTGGCAAGTGCAACCTATGGAGCATTAGCTACTGTAGCTCGAAGGTTTTGTCTAACAGTTAGAAACACAGTTAACTTGTTGAAGTTGATTAAGCAGCAGCATTAACCTAGGTCTTCCAAAGAAAATTAAGCAGAATGTCCATTGGGTGTGACCTCCACCATTCAAATAATCATATGCTATATCATAGTTTTTATGGTTAAAATCGAACACCCATTTTCCCTTTTATCCCCAAGTTTCAGCTGCTGATGTCAACTGTCAATCTTGAACACTTTGCAATTGAACCACTGGGCATCGCAATGAGCCGGGCCGTGGGCGAGCCGGCATAAGGCAGCCCAAGCCTGACTCAAAGCCCAGTCGGGCTCAAGCTGTTTTTTAGTTAAATTTCCCAAAACAATGTTGTTTCGGGGTCCAGCCATTCAGGCTGAGCTTTGGGTCAACTCTCCAGGCCTGAGACCAGACCGAAGCCTGGTCAAACCAGGCCTGGCCTGGACTGGGCAGTGATTGCCAACTACTAGTCAATAGCCATTTATATGATGACCCTACCTTGTGGTTTTGACTGCAAAACTGGTTGGGAGACGGGCCGCTTTTGGGCAGCTTGTATGTTTGCAAGCGCTGGAGATGCCTTTGGTTCTTCAAGAGGTTCAATATCATCCCATCCATCCTTATCACTATCATGATCTTCAGGAATTCCATTCTCAATTTCCCCCCAGCCATCCGTCGACGTAGGGGAGACGGGCACAGGTTGATCAGCTAAATCAGTGCTGGAATTTACACGAGCTGGTGCTGTGCTTGGAGCATCCATCACTATGAGTGCCAAACATCAAAACAATTATTGCATGACTAAAGTATCAAGATGAGACAATGCAAATGATACAGCAGAAGCTTGAGATAAATGGAAATAACAATGAAGTGTTTCTTCTTTATGACCTCCATTTATCATGGCTATGTAAATTGAAATTACAGTGAACACTGAAATGATTAGCAAGATTATCTGGCTTTTGCTTGCTTTCATTATGGAGCTTGACCATGTCCATATGGGAAAATGCATATGTTTTACCTCCACTCTAAACTGGACATAAGCAACCAAACAGCCAGAAATGCTACACACCTGAGCTTGCATTTGAGGCCATTGTGGAAGTTTGAGAAGTGCCGGAATTTGCAGAAGCAATTGGAGCCTGTTCAGAGGGTTTACCTTTAAGGGTCAAAGAGCTCATGGCCCATCTGTGTTGTAAATAAGATTTAGGAGTCAACAAAAGATTCATGATTAAAGGAAGTGATATACATTTCTATAATTTTATAGTAACATACTGCATAAGGTGGAATCAAGTATGAAAGTGTCGGCAAGGTACCCTATGCTCAAATAACAGAAATTTAAGACATTGCTAATAAACCGATCAAGGGGAAGTTAAGAGATGCGTTATCAAATTTTTGGTCACTTAGGAGGCTGAACCTCAAGCCAGTCAAGGTAAGCGGAGTGTTATGTGCCAATTCAACAAAGGCTCATTGGTGAAGATGCAACGGCTTTTGAAAACAGAATTGCTAAAATTAGTTACAATACTTTTATCTTAAACTTCATATAATAAACGTAATTAATTTCAGGTTGCAAATATCAGCAATATTTGAAAAGAAAAATTAATGAGATATAGCCAAGGGGGAGTAAATTTATAGCCATGTGCATGCACACTCAACAAATAAATTTATAGCCATGTGCATGCACACTCAACCAAAAGATACATGAACTACACTTAAAGATACTGACAAGAAACAGAAATAAAGAAAAATGAAAAGCACAAAATACTGTAAAAAAATATGGGTACAGATACACATTGGTGCATAAATGTTAATTCCAAAACTTGCATGCCTGGCATATCAATGTATATTTCTCCGCTGTATAGGGACTGCACAAACAAATAGCATAATTTAACAGACTTACCCCAGTAAACTAGCATTTCCTGGGATTGACGAGATTCCTACATCAGCAGTGGTATCTCCAACACTTGCCTATCAATAACCAAAAGAAAACGTTCCATGCAACATAATATGACAGATCAATATTATTCTTTCAAAATGAACCCTCATAAACATTATGATGGACGTGAAGAAAATCAAAAAAGGAGAAAATAGTAGGATGAAGGCATTTAATTTTAAATGAAAGAGCTAAAGAAGACACCTTATGATAATATTGCTTCACTATTTGCAAGAACTGATCAACAGCTTGAAATGCTTTCGAACGAACATCACTATCCAAGAAAGATAGTTTTTATTCAGATAGATTTATGGGAATATACTGATGAGAATAGGATCTGAAAAATCATTACCCATCAGGATCAATTGTGAGAACAACAACATTGGGAAGAATTCGAGTTGCAATCTCATTTATGTCATAATAAGAACTAGTTGCACATAATGCCATAACTCCTGTTGCATAAACAGTTAATACTTGTCAGCACATCTCATAAACTTCATGAGTAGATAAAAGAATAAGAAAGAATAGTAAGGCAAATAAGGTGTAACATCACATTTTATACAGGAAGAATAGAGAATTCTTATACCTGCTCCTCTAGCAGGAGGGAAAGTATCACGCAAAGCTCGAACAGTAAAAGCATTAATTAGGACCCTTTTCCTTGTCTGTTACACAACTCAACTCTTCAGAATACATTGGCAAGTACAAAAAAGATTTATAATTGTCTACGCATGAATAGCCACAGGAACTATTTTAAGGTAGAGATTGACCTCTCAATAACAATATCACCATAATATATTAAATCAGAAGTAATATATATTTGTCAAGTGCATGGCATTTGCTTATACTTACCCCTTCATTTAGATAGCTCGCTATATTACCAAGTAATATGGTAGTATTTGTTCTAATTGCAGGCTCCTCATCAACCTGAAAATATCAAATGATAAGACAACAAACTAACAATAATAAAGAATCAAAAATTCTTCCTACTATTCAGCATATAGGAGAAAATTTCCCTCACTGCACAATTAGGAGCTGTTAATAGAAGGAAATAAAGGCATCCAAGTAATAGAAAAATAAAGAGAAAATGAGATTAATATGAAAGCCAAAAGTGAGTATTGTTATGCCTGTATCAATTGCATCTAGAAGAAAGAATGTCTTCAGTCCTACCTAAAAACACATGATCAGTACCTGTAACTTTGAAAGGTACTTCAGTAAGGAGCCTGAAATAGTACGTTGAGAAAGCTGTAATGAAAGGCAAAAAAGAAGTAGCTTTCAGGAACAACTCAGAATAGACACCTGATGCTCAACCCATTATTATAAGCACAACCTACAGCAAATGACAACAACTAACTATTGAACAAGTACAACATAGACACATGAAAGAAAATGATATTTCAAGAAGATAATTAACACACTTTCAGTTAAATTATTCCCACATAACCAGTACAACTTTATTTTGTAGGATATCATATACAGAAGCATGGATACCTTGAAAAGTAGTAGCTAGTACCTTAGGAGCCAAAATCAGCATGGATTTGAGAGTCAATTCACGTAGAAAAGCAGATGTGTCAGAGAACCCCGTAGAGACATGAGGATAGACCTAGTAACAATCAGTCCAATTACAGAGTAAAAAATCGTGAGGAATTAACTCAAACATAAATAGAGACCTTAATCAAAAGAAAGATTAAACCCAACTAGGTGTAGATTTTATACTTGCTCATCAACAACTTGAGCTGACAATGACTCTCCAAATTGATCAATGTGCTGCAGGAGACTAACTCGAATTGCGCGGTCATTGGAAGCAAAAAGTTTCACAATGGTTGGCAATAACTGCCAAAAAATGCAAGCAAGAAACTTATTATCAGAAGATTGATGATAGGAAATACTATAGAGATTGTATTATTTATGTATGTAAGAGAGACAACTGGAGCAAGCTCCCCTCCTGGAAAAATATCTAGGCCTAAACAATCCTTCACAATTCAAAAACATGCCCCCCCTCTCTTCTAGTTCAGTTATATTCCTCCTTACATATTCTCTCTCCTTAACTACCCATAACAAACTCATAACTTGTCTACATGGCAGATTCCCCCTTCACCAGCTTGCTCCTACGAACATAAGTTTTAATGGGCTTAGGTTGCTTAGGTAATATGGGTTGATCACTAGAAGTGCTAACATTGCTAGCAATTGAAGTAAGATACCAGTAGTAAGATTACGTACAAGTTTGAGATGGGATGAAAATATACAGATTCGTTATGAATACTGAACAGTAAGAGCAAGTGTACTAGTGAAGAAGACAAAACCTTCACACTGAATTCTTCAGCAGAAAGCCATGAACCCATCTTTAACAAAGCTGTCAAAGCAGTGGCGGTAGCTGAACCAAATTCCAGGGCCGAAGCTAATAAAGGAAGTAACTGAAGAAACAAAAGAAGGCATCACAAATTGGTAAGAACACAGTGCAAAAGCTTTGAACCCAATAAAAATGAAGCTTTTAAACCTTTTTCAGCACAATTTGGCGAGGAAGCTGCTCTGCTAAATTTGGGAGCTTACGGAAGAAGGTATCTTTCTCAACACTGTCTTTCAAAGTAAGAATTTCCATGAAATGAATAGTGTCCACCAACTTATTCTGGAAGTACTCTGCCAAAATCATAGGTTGCAAAATTCAGTAAGTAGAAAACAGAGGAATTAGAAGAAAGATAATAAAAAAATCATGAGATATCTCTCAACTTCCAATTAGTGAAATCAACTATCAATCAGGCAATAGAAACTATCCCAGTTAAGATTAACCACTGGTTAGTCGCCCAATGATATTGGAACTATTCCCAATACTTCACTTCAAGGATTCAATTCCCCCACTCCCCTAGTCCACCTTAGTATTAGTAATAACTGCAAAGATCTTCAAAAATATAAACAGAAATAAAAAAAGGCATTGCATGGAAATGTGTAAGTTGTTAAGAATTATACTCCCATATCTGCATCCCTGAAGATGAATGAAGCCATAAATACCAATCAGAAAACCAAACATAAATGTGTGATACAACCAAAAGTTTGCTTAACCAATGACACAATGAGCACAGCAATCAAAAACTTAATAGTTTTCAAATTAGGACTACCAGAAATTTCTCTGAAAAAGTGATACCCAATAAAGTCAACATAAGACTCACCGCTATTTTCTATGAGCTTTGCTGTATTCATCCTACGAGAAGGCATAGAACTCAAAAGACGCTGGTAATCTTGAAGCAAAGACTGTAACAAGTGGTGACAAATTAAGCAAATGCAGACTAAGACAAACAATGAGATGGAAATCAAAGCCGCCAGAGGACACGCTAAATTGTTAAAAAGGAGCAAAATGAACATAGTATCTCCATCTTAAAAATTATTCCAAAGCCCCCTGCGTCAGTCACATGCAAATATGAATTAAAATAATCCCTGAGAGAGAAGGCAAACCTTTGGGATGGAAGCAGTATTGCGCAAGTCTTCTGTTTTGCCCAACTTCATATAGGAAAAAAGTTCATAAATAAGACACCCTATCAATTGGCAGGGGAAAAATCAGATTGGCATAGATCCCTATCTAAGAAGAAAAACAAAATGTAACGTAGCGTAAAAGAACTACAAAAATCACCACCCAACCTTCTCACAAGTGACAGTGCCAAACAACTCTGTGAGAAAGGATTCTAATGCAACATACATAGTAATGATAGTCATTGTGAACTATGTAAGCTTGTCAAACACAAACATATATCTTTTCCAGTTAGTAATTAAAGAAGTTCCATCCCTTTTTATCCCATTCACAGTAATATTTAGGGTCCTACTGCTCCTAATGTTTACGAGGTAGAATAGGTTGTTTCTTTCATGATGATTATACTCGTCACTTGAATATTTTTACTCAAACATAAATCTGATGTTAGTAGTGTCCTCCCAAATTTTTGTTCCGTGATTAAAAATCAAATTGAGGTCAATATCCAAAGGTTTTGTTATGACAGTAGGAGTACTTCAATCAAGTCCTAACTCCAAACTTAAAAAAGACAAAAGGGAATCATCTTATGTTAAAAAGAAAATTGACCGACTTCTTAAATCAACCTCAGTCTTTTTCTTTTTCAAAAGAAAAATGTACATACATCCTTTAAGGAGGAAGCAGTACTCACAGTTATTAATCATATAAATTGCTTGCCTTCAAAGGTATTGGGATTTAAGAGTCCAATGGAAATCCCTCAACATTTTATCCTGATCTACAAACTACAAATAACCTTATTCTTAGGGTATTTGGGTGTGTGTCATTTGACCATATTCATAGCCAAAATTGCAAAAAGTTGGATCCAAAGGCATTGAAATGTGTCTTTGTAGAGTAATCTTAACTCAAAAAGAGTATAAGTGTTACCATCCTCTTTCAAAAAGTTACTACCTTGACAGATGTTACTTTCAATGAATATGAGTCTTATTTCACTACTTCTTATCTTTAAGGGGAGACTTCAACAATATAAGATAAGGATGGAAGATCTGAAGGATTATTTTTTTTTTTGGCTTGACCTGCTATCTTTCTCTAAGCTTGTCCCAGAACCTATACCTCAAAATCAACAAGAAAAGACAAATTTTGCCTTTGGGAACATGAGATTTAGGAATGTTTATTCAAGGAAGAAGACGGTTATTCCTGAATCTATGCAAGCCCAAGTCTCCAACCTAGATATTGAGAATAACCTAACAATTTTTTGACCTTCTTTGCAAATTGGAAAAGAATCTCAGTTCAGCAATAATGATCAAGATCTTCCTACTACTATTTGAAAAAGGATTAGGGAATGTACCAAACGGCCACTCTATCTCCTTGCTCATTTCGTTGCAAAAAATTTTCAACATCTCATAAAGCCTTCCTTGTTATCCTAAACACCATTGTCATCCCTAAAACCCTATTCGAGTCTTTAACCAATGAGAAATGTAGACAAGCTATGAATGTGAAAAAGGAGTCATTGGAAAAAAAAAGAAAAAAATTGGGAGTTCGTGAAATTGCCAGCTGGGAAGAAACGTGTGGGCGTAAATGGGTTTACACCGTGAAGTATGAGGCAGACTGGTCAATTGCAAGATATAAGACAAAATTGATAGCCAAAGGCTATATCCAAAATTGTGGAATTTCCTATCTAGAGACTTTTTCTCCAATTGAAAAGATGAATATTGTTTGATTGCTCTTATCTTTGGCAGCTAACTATAGTTGGGAGTTTCAACAATTTGATTCAAGAATGCATTTTTGCATGGAGAATTCGAGAAAGAAGAATGCATTTTTGCATGGAAAACTCGAGAAAGAAGTCTACATGGAAGTGCCACCAAGTTATAGGAATAATTTGGCTACTCAAAAATGTTTGCAAGTTGAAGAAGGCTTTGTATGAACCGAAACAATTGCCACGAGCACGGTTTAGGAGATTTGCAAGCGTAATGATGACTATGGGGTACAGACAAAGCTAAAGGGATCATACACAATTAATCAAAAACTCATCTTTAGGAGGGGTTACAACACTTTTTTGTGTAAGTTGATGCATTAATAGTGACAAAATAAGACCACAAGGAAAGACAACCTCTAAATTGATGTTTTACTAAGGAGTTCGAGATCAAGGAGTTAGGAAGGCTGAAATATTTCCTCGGTATTGAAATAGCTTATTATAGGCAGGGTATTTTTATCTAACAAAAGTATGTTTCTAATCTCCAAAGAAAAACAAGCAAGACGTCTTGCAAACCAACAAGTACTCCAATAGCCCAAACATTAAATTCAGAAAGGCAAGGGAGGATGTTACAATAGATAGGGAAATGTATTAATGCCTTGTAAGGAGGCACATTTATTTGTCTCATACACGACTGAAAATAGCATAACCAGTGAGTGTGATAGGTCAATTTATGCATAGCCCAAAAAAAAAAGATCATTTGCAAACAGCTCACCGAGTATTGCAGTGTCTTAAAGGGATGTGAATAAGAGCTATTTTGTTTAAGAGGAAAGGAGGTCTATTACTCGAGGCATATATGGATGTTGATTATGCAAGACTGATTGATGATAGATCAACTTCTAGATAATGCACCTTCCTTAGTGAGAACCTTGTGATGTGGAGAAGTAAGAAGTAGAATATAGTAGCATGATCTGTGTAAGAGCAATGTCTCAAGGTCTGTGTGAACTAATTCAGTTAAAATTACCCTAAAAGACTTGAAGATTAAGTGGGATAACCCAATGAAACTCTATTATGATAATAAATATGTGATCAATATAGTTGATAACCCAGCACAACATAATTGAATGAAATACATCAAGGTTGACAGACATTTCTTGAAAGGAAAACT
>JAOTJB010000208.1:22210754-22223912 GCA_027123815.1 Erythroxylum minutifolium
TAAGTATTTAGTTGAAAATAAATCAGATTATAAAAAATATAGACAAAAATAAAAAAATATTTTTGTGGTTTTTATAAAATTTGAAAACTGGAAGAAATCAAAATAAAAAATAGAAATCAAAAACTCAAAAAATGGTTTTTTAAACCAAATTTGAAATAAAAATAGAAAACAAAAAACCATAAATGGAAACAAATAGGCCCTAAGATTAACACACATTATATTTTTTTCTTATAAAAAATAGATTTGTTCTTATAAATTAAAGTGTGGAGATATATGAACAAATACGTAGATAATTATTAGAGAATAAATTCACTAAACTAACTGGATTATAAAGATTTTGAATGGAACATTACTTGTATGAATGTGGATTTTCTGATTATTATAGTTGTGTAATTAATTCTTGGACTTGAGATTATGAACATTTCCCATATAGAAATTACAATATTTTCAAATTACTTATAACATATTCTACTTGGATGTAGTATGAAGTATATGAAAATAGTTAAATAAGTCAATAAAAGATTCATCAATCTAAATTAATTAAGGAGAATATTTTACTATTTTTATTAATAGTGTGTAAGGAATTCTTTGGTTAGAGTTAATTAATATATGAAAATTGATGTTTTTAAATATCAATTACTAATTTTGAAGAATGAACATGGTTGGATTTAAATAAAGTAGATAGTAATTTTATACTATTTGTCCAATTGAAACATTAGATGACGAATAAATTAAAATATATGTTATAATCATGTACGGGTAGGTTAATCAACTCACTTTGAGGTTCATAATATTTGGATAATCATAATATGTTGTAGATGCCAATCTTAATCTATGATTTTAAATTGTTCAATTAGAGAATTAAAGATAAATTTAAAATTTTTTTAATTTATCTAATTATAATTATAATTATATTCTTTTAATTTATCTAATTATAATTATAATTATAATTATAATAATTACTAGCTATAATAGGTAACACATAAAGAACAATTAAAGAGAAATTTTTAATATAAATTAAATTGGACATAATTTTGAAGTTTAAAAAATTTTAGAAATTAAATATGAGATATTTGTTTTTATTAAAATTAAATTATTTATAATTAATAATTTAAGTTTAATAAAAAAAGAATGTCTTTTTCTTATAACTAGAAAAAAGACATCAAGAAGCTAGCACTCCTATTTTTTCTCTCTAACAAAGAGTTCTCTTTTTTTGACTATATAAATACAATTAGAGATTGGACATATAAATAACTTGTAGTTGACAATATATGAAGGACAATTTTACAAGATTATGAATTAGGTATGTTTCAACCCTTTCATTTATAATTCATATTTTTCAAGTTAGTCCATTAAGAGATCCTTTGATAACATCAAAATTTTGTGCTCCACTCACTACAATAAAGTTGAGTTTTTGCTCCTTTTTTTGGTTATGATTTTAAAATCGTTGTTAAGAGTCAGCTTTTGGTGACAATTTTTAAAAATTTGGCCAATGCCATTATGTTTTACAACATTTTACCAAAGCGTCGCCAATTTTGGCGATGCTTTGCTAAAACCGTGGCAAAAAGCTTATCCTTTTGTGATGGTTTATTATTTTTGTCGCCGAAGGGCTATCCTTTTGGCGACAATTTCTTTAAATGGTTGCCAAAAACTTAAATGACAAAATAACTCTCTTATTATAATTATAAATTTATTAACTTTGACTTGATCATTTTGTGTCTGAATATCATACTGAGAAAAATCAAAATTAGTATTATTTACAATGATTGTAATTTTTTAAAGAACAAAAATGTCAAATCATTTCAATAATTTATGAAACTATAAGCTCAAAATTAATTAATATTATATAGATTTAAACTTTTCATTATTCTCTTTTAAATTATATGGTTTGACAATTTTTTATGGTGTCACAAAATTTTCAACTAGTATTAACATGAAGTCTGTAATATAATGATATATAATTATTATAGGAAAAACAAATAATATATTGATGTATGGTGAGTAATATAATATAATGATATATGGTACAAAATACATGAATTTAATTAGAAGTTTAACAGTTCTTATAGGCAAAACAATAAATAAAGTTTCAATCCTATTCCTTTGAAAAGAAAAAGAAATAATTATTTTTCTGAATTCTGAATGAGATTTGGTAGATAAAGTAAAGGAGTTTCCTATGTCTGGATTTCTAAGAAGGCTCTTTATACCTTCAAAGGCATCAATTGAAACAGTAAAAGATCTTCTCTTAGGAGTTCGTTTATTTACACCCTCTTCCAACAACTTGTTGACTTTAATTAAATTAACAGAAGATAAAGTGAATGATTTCCCAGATGTAGTATGGATCATGCGTTTCACCTAAGGAACAAAAAGTATAGAACAATTAAAACCAAATCAAAAGGTATAAAGAACTCAAATTCGAATGCAATCATGCCCGATTGAATGACTCCATCATTATTACAACGAACATACATAGTTTTTGCAATCGACTACTATTCCAAAACAACCAATTTCCCTAATCCTGTATGAAACATCGAGACATTACCACCTCCTCCATTTCCATCTATGTTCTTTTATAGATTCGAGGAAGCTTTACAAAACAAATAGTATATATAATATCTAATAGCTTCCTAACGGAAAATGAGACATATAATAAAGAAAGAGAGATAATTCGGATGATACTAAAAGCCTTAAAAAAGAAGATCGGTCATTGAAGGGAAAGGGTGATTAATCTTTAATGAGGAGATTTGTTGTGCAACGATTTGTTCTTCATTGGGGAGAATTTTGCCAAATTTCTCCCATTGGAGCTCATTTCTGCCATCAAAAATTAGTTGCCATGTTGACATTTTGTAACAAATTTATGTTAATAGTTTTATTTTAAAAAATCAATAAAAATCAAATAATAAATATAATCAATATAAAAGTAGAGTGTACAATTTAATAAGAAAACAAAAAATTATATGAAGTTATTTGCAATTAACAAAATATTCGTAGAAGAAGTAAAATCATCAGAACTTTATTTTTTTATACATCCAAAAATCCTCTACACAAGCACATTCTATGTTTTTTAGTGACCGTTAAAAATAAATAAAACCCTGAGCAGATGGCACAAATTATCAAGTGATCAGACATCTTTAAGAATAGAAGACTTATTATTTGAATGTTCCAACGTTCTATAATCTCAAATTTTGTGATCTATTAACTGAGACTACTTTGTATGAGTAGGTTCAGAATGTTAGCTTTGTATATACTATTCTAGATCAATGTTTCTGTACTTCATTTTGTTTTAAATTCTAACATAAGATAAAAATTAAGAGAATATAATTATAGTATAGAAAATTTTTGAATGCCATAAGATAGATCTTTTAGATAAAAAATAAATCCATAAAATATTGGTACCTATTTTGAAATGAGTGATCCACTTAAGTACTCAAGGAATATTAGTAAATATTTTTGAAGTAACTACTTCATTTTCTATCATATGTAAATGTCTTAAAATAATCTCGAAGTGAATGGATGGCTTGTTGACCAGTGATCTAGAAATTTCAATTAAAAAACAGTTTCATTGCCTCATCTAATTACAGGCTTCACCTGGTATAATTTGCAATTGATTTCATAAGTGAAGGGGAATTTAAATAAAAAGAAAAGAATCTTATAATCAATTACAAGATGGCACTTGACACCTGAACGATATTACAAACTCTCTTTAAATCCCTAAAATTAATAGTTCATAATTCTTTTAAAGAAAAGAAGTGCAAGTCAGAAGAGTCTTAAAATTCTACTGCAGTTCCACCAATACTTTTATTTCAAGATGAACTGAATTTTCACCAAGTCTAAAAGAGAACGAATGGAGATTTGACAAAATCACATCAATAATAAACAAAACGATTTTTTACATTTGGAACAAGCTACAGATTTCTTGAATTTCTTGAATCCAGTCTCCAAAATGGAATGAAGTTTAGAAACGATAAAGCCAACCATAAATAATCAATAAGATGCAGAAATAACACATAAAATGGATGCAAGAAATCCAAGCAAATGAACAGATAAACTTTAGAGAAGTTAAGCACAAATTTACAAAGAGAGAAGACTTACCTGAAGAGTTTAATGAAGACTGGGGATCGAAAGCTGTCTCTCCAAAACAAGAGCTTATGATCTTTAACAACTAGCTGGAAATTTGGATTAAGAAAGAAGACACTGAGTTAGTTAGTACAAAAGAATCAAGTAATTTCCTACCTCGATATTTGCTTTCACCTGGGATGGGAGTGATCTATGACTCGTCCAAGAGAAAGCTAATGACTACCAATTGTAAAACAACGACCACATGTAAAAAGGAAAAGAAAAGGTGAGAAGCAAGACAAATGAACCCATATCTAGCAACTTGACTAGTTAGGATAAGAAGATCGTCTACGATGGTTCAACCCTATTTGGGAAGCATCTGGAGAATCTTTCAATTGGGGAGGATTTATTTACCTTAGTTATAAAGCATCATCTTAGATTACCTTGTATGCTGCTTATAGCAACGTTGATGTTTTTTTGCTTTGTTAGTAGTTGTGGGTTATATTGTTGCTTTGACCATGCTTGTTGACAATGCTTATTGTAGGATAGGTGTTTTCTCATCAAAGGTTGTTCTATACATGCATAAATAATTATATTAAGTACAATTATTATGTATACATTCATATATTATATTAATTACCATATATAATTATATTAATTAAAATATAATTAAAAAACAATTGTAATATAGTAAAGAATGGAAATTAATAATTAAAATTAATATCATATTCATAAAAATCAATTTAAATATTATTGACATCTGATTCTAAGTGTAAATATAAATTTAGCCTACACCAATCTCATTTAAAAAATGTATAAAACTTTAAACAAAAAATAATTAATATTACATAGATTTATACTTTTTATTTTTCTCTTTTAAAATATATGATTTAATAATTTAATGTGGTGTCACAAAACTCTATGTACTATATATAACACCAATACTATTTTATTGAAATTCTAAATTACGCAAAATATGTTAATTAATATTTGGCGATGATTAATAAAAATTGTTGCCAAAGCCTCAGGTTTGGCAATGATTCAGAAAAACATCATCAAAAAGGCTCTTTTGGTGACAATTTCTCAAAATCATCGTTAATGGATAAACCATCTAGTGATGAATTTAGAAAAACATCACCAATGGCTATCGACCTGTATTTGGTCCTTATTCCATTCTATTTTTCTAATACGTTATGGAGTTTATGAGGGTTTTGTGTTTTGCATATGGTGTATTAATAGAGTTTGTGTTTGTATTTGTGTTTGTGTTTGTGTTTGTGTTTGTATTTGGGAGATGGTGAGTTGTGTTTTGTGTTAATTGTATATGAGTTGATGACTTTTTTCCACCTTCCATGCTTATTTGAGGAAAGCCTGCCAACTGTTCAATAAAAGGTTTGTTAGAGTATTTAACTTCAGACCAAAATGATGACCAATCCTAAGGTTAATTGGTTTAGGAGATTTTAATTAGTTTAAGGTACTCGACAGCTTATGATTGTTTTAGACATGACCCTGATTAGGATGGTTTCGATTAATTGTTTTAATGCATTTTGATTTATTAAAATAATACGTAAATTATGCATAATGGATCACCTTTCATTATACTAGCAATTGCCTATACATGCATGAATTATGTTGACATAACAAGATTTGTCTCTTACAAAGACATTATTATTAGACCATTACGATGTATTTTGTTAATTGTAACATCAGGTGTATAACTAATATTGTGATATATGAAAAGGATTATGTCGATCTAAAGACATATAATCGTTATGATTCTTATTAATTTTATAATTAATAATAAATTATGATTTAACAAATCTATAACGGATTCTAGGTTATGATTTTTATCATTATGTTATATTATTAGTCAAAAGAATTAAATATTGTTATATGGACAAATTTGAAGAATGATAAATATTTTTTCTAGTGGACCACCTTCCATATTTTTATAATTATCTTTTATTTAATTAAAAGATGATTATGGTTTAATATAATTGTTCAAGGAACTATATGGGCAAGAGTGTGATAGGATCAAACTTTATAAACACACTCACTATAAGGAATGTCAAGAGTAGATGTCTAAAGAAACGTAAAATAAATATAAGTATAAAAATTTGTTTAAAATTTAAGTTTATTTAATTTTGTAGCACTAACTAGTAATATTTGCATTGAATATTGGTTTTATTTTTTTGATTTTAGAATAAGATGCAAGAGTTGCTGCAAACATCAATGTATGAGGAAAATGAGCAAATGTAGATGACATTTGCAACAAAAGTGTTAGGTACACGATACAGATATATCTAATGTCTTAGATTTGACCCTAAGCCAACTGCTTCATCCTCATCAAGACTATAATACGTTCAACATCCTAAAGAGGAAAAAAACTCAATTAAAAAAATGTTGGCCAAGCATAAAAAATTACTTGTCTCGGATGATGTAAGCAGTGAAGATGAAAACAAGATTGAGTTATTAAACTAATCTTTGTATTTATTATTTTGTATATAAGTAATTTTGAAGTTGTAATTAAAATCTTTTACACTAACACATTTAATGATATTTTATTTTTTATATACAATGTTTCAAATTATCAATTTTTTTGCATCATTTTTATAATAAATTAACAACAAAAACATCTAAATATTATATACAATAATATGAATTAAAAATGTCATAAATAATTATAATTCAACATGGTATATCATTTTGTTAAAATGTATATTAAAATTTTGACTACATTTAACAAAATGTAGTTGAAAACATTTGACAACGTTTTCAAAAAAACGTAAGTAAAAATTTTTGGCTATTATTTCAAAAACGTAGTTAAAAACTTTTGGCTACATTTCCCAAAAAAAGCTAATAACTTTTAGCTACGAAAAGTAAGCGTAGCAAAAAGGTATTGGCGACAATTTCACAAAAGGTCGCTAATAGTTTTTTGCTATGAAAATAAAATGTAGAAAAAAACTATTAGTGGCGATTAGCGAAAAAGTTCACCTATAGTTTCCAGCTTCAAAAATTTGACGAGATTTTTTGTGACGAATATAATTCTTCGCTAATTGTAACTAGCGAAAATTTTGAGACTTTTAGCGATACAAATGTAGTTTCTTAATAGTGGTATTAAAACCTCATTTGATTATTTAGCTTGAATATGTTACTTGATTGCTATTAATTTAATTAAATATGAAGGTGCAAGCTGATAATCTTGAACCAAAAAAGGGTTAACGTATTATTACTAATGAGAGTATATATATACAAGAAGTCTTGTGGTACAAAAACGAAAATCACGTTACTAAGGTAATACAGTAATAATATATATAAGGAATTATTTCCTCTATACGCCCCCTCAAGATGGACGACGGGAAGTCAGTCCAATCTTGTCACGCAAAGGCAAGAAATGTGAACGAGGCAGAGGCTTGGTAAGAGCATCGGCAAACTGATCAGCAGAGGAGACATGCGAGACCCGGAGCAGACCCTGGTGAACCTGTTCACGAATGAAATGAAAATCCAAGGCAATGTGCTTCATGCGTGAATGAAAAATAGGATTAGAGCAAAGATAGGTGGCGCCAACATTATCACAGTAAATAGCAGGGACTGTAGCCAATGGAATTCTCAGCTCCGCAAGTAAGGAACACAACCAACGGATCTCAGAGGCAGTAGAAGCAACAGACCGATACTCCGCCTCAGTAGAGGAACGAGCAACAGTGCGTTGTTTCCTCGAACACCAAGAAATAGGGCTCCCCCCAAGATAAACAATATACGCACTGGTAGAAGTGTAATCATCTTTGTTTCCGGCCCAGTCAGAGTCTGAGAAAGCATGCAGGGAAATTTGAGGAACACGCCGTAGTAATAAACCAAGATCAAGGGTGCCACACAAATAACGAAGGAGACGCTTCGTAGCTAACCAATGAGCAGTAGTAGGGCTATGCATAAACTGTGACAGCTTGTTCACAGCAAAGGCAATGTCCGGACGAGTGAGAGAGAGATATTGCAGACTACCAACAATGGCACGATACTCAGACGCATTATCAAGAGAGGTACCTGCGGTCAGAGTCAAAGAGCAGTCAGCAGCAAGGGGAGTGAGAACAGGCTTAGCATCAAGCATATTAGTCCGCTGAAGAAGATCCATAATGTATTTCCTCTGAGACAAAAGAAGACCCTGCGAATGGGGGAGTACCTCCACACCTAGGAAGTAAGAGAGGGGACCAAGATCCTTGATCGAGAAGCGAGCAGCCAACACAGATAAAAATCTCTGAACAGCCCGAGAACAAGAGCCAGTAACAATGATGTCATCCACATAGACAAGTAGATATATGGTAACCCCAGAATGATGTAGAATGAACAAAGAAGTATCAGCATGAGAGTTAACAAAACCCTGAGACAGTAGAAAGGTCCTGAGCTCAGAGTACCAAGCTCTGGGAGCTTGCTTGAGACCATAGATAGCACGGCGTAGCTTGCACACATGATGGGGACGATCCTGATCAACAAACCCCTGCGGCTGCTCCATATAGACATCCTCATATAAAGTACCCTGCAAAAAAGCATTGTTCACATCAAGCTGACGAAGAGACCAACCCCAGCTGATGGCCAATGTCAAAATAAGTCTGATGGTGGTCGGCTTGATGACTGGACTAAACGTCTCCTGATAATCAATTCCAGGCCTCTGATGAAAGCCCTTAGCTACAAGACGAGCTTTATACCGATCAATAGACCCATTTGAGTTTCGCTTGATACGGAAGACCCACTTACAACCAACTAAGTTCTGTACCCCAGCAGAAGGAACAAGATCCCAAGTACCATTGCGAACAAGAGCCTCAAACTCATCTGACATAGCACTGCGCCACTTTGGGTCTTTTAAGGCTTGAGAGACAGTTGTGGGTTCAATATTTGGGGATGAGGCTATCTGGGTGGAAAGGGTGAGTTTGGAGATGGGCTTATGTATATGATTTTTGGAGCGAGTGATCATAGGATGGAGGTTCTGTGTGGGGTTAGATGAGACGGAAACAGTGGTAGGAACAGGAGGAGGTTGATCTTGTGGCAAGGGAGACGCAGCACCAGAAAGCATTTCTGAAGGCACCATAGTAGGGGCATCTGTGGAACGATCGGCCGAGGTAACAGACGGTAGAAGATAGTATGGTGGTAGCCACTCATCACACGTGGTAGGTGTGGGACGAGGAAGAGACGAGGAGGTGGACTGGAAGGGAAAGACTGACTCAACAAACTTGACATGGCGAGAGACATGGAGGCGAGAAGTAATAGGATCAAGACATAGATAGGCACTTTGGTTCTTAGAGTACCCAAAGAAGACACACGGAGTGGAGCGAGGTTCAAGCTTATGAGAAGTATAAGGGCGAAGCCAAGGATAGCATAGACAACCAAAGACACGCATTTTGGAGTAATTAGGGGGTTGACCAAAGAGAGACTCGTAGGGGGATCTCATATGAAGTGTGGGAGTAGGAAGATGATTAATGAGATAAATAGCAGTATCAAAAGCATAAGGCCAATGAGAAAGAGGAACGGATGCATGAAGGAGAAGGCTAAGACCAGTCTCAACAATATGACGATGACGCCTTTCCGAATATCCATTGTGTTCGGGAGTGTGAGGAGGTGTGGTAAGATGAGTAATGCCATGAGATGCGAAGTGAGATGCAAGGGCAATGTATTCGCCCCCATTATCAGAATAGAGACATTTGATCTTAAGATTGAAGAAATTTTCAACCAACGCTTGAAAACGAATAAACACAGAGTGCACATCAGATTTGTGGCGGAGAGGATAAAGCCATAAATACTTCGTAAAATGATCCACAAATAAGACATAATATTTGAAATTATCAGTAGAAAGTACTGGAGAGGTCCATACATCAGAATAAATAACTTCCAAAGGTCTGGTAGACACAATGGAGGACTCGGAAAATGGCAACTTATGACTTTTGCTGCAATTGCAAGCATTACAATCTTTATTGGACTCACTACCAGAAAACGGTAAATTAAACCTAGAAAGAACATGTTTAGAGATAGACGATGTCGGATGACCAAGACGAGAGTGCCAGGTGGACAGGGAAGTGCGAACATTGGAAAAATGGAGAAGGGGAGTGATGGGTGAGGAGGAGGAGACCGGCCATTCATAGATGCCACCCCTAGTGGGGCCTGTCAGAAGATGTGTTCCCGTGCGCCGATCCTTCACAACAAAACCAGAAGAAGTAAATTCTACAGTAACATCATTTGTTTGACAAAGTTGAAACACAGAGAGTAAATTCTTTTGCATGGTAGGAACATGTAAAACATTGTCTAAGGTAAGAGAACGAGTACTAGAAGGTAAGGTAACCAAACCAGAGTGTGTGATGGGCAAGGAGGACCCATCACCAAGATACACTTCGTCACACTGTGTGTAGGGCGAGTGCAACGAGAGATTAGCAAGGTCATTAGATATGTGATGAGAGGAGCCATTGTCTAACAACCAAGAAGGTGTGGACGATGGAGGATGGTGCACTGCAACCGACGGAGTGGACGAAGGCACGAGGGGCTGCATCGGCGGCTGTGCAAAGTGCGGCAGGGAGTGTTGGGCAGAATGCTGAGCAGGTGGCAGCTGTGATGCGGGGGAGGTGTAATAAGCTTGCGGCTGCCACTGGGACTGGTGCGGGAAAGCACGGGGGGCTGGCGGGCGAGTAAAGTTAGGCTGCGGATGAGAAGGCCGAGGAGCAAAGGCGTGGGGTTGGGCGAACAAGTGGCCATACATGGAGCAGTGCCGGATTTTATGCCCCTGTGCCCCACACCCCTGACAGTATCCGAGAAAGGGGCGTGAGGGAGGGCGAGATTGGCGAGGAACGGGCTGGGAAGGGCCGGACAGAGGCTGCTGACGCCAAGGCCTGGGGCGAGGGCCTGAAGAAGTAGCTTGCGCCGTGACAGGAAAAGGAGACAATACAGCAGTAGGAGGACGCACCTCCACCTCCTTATTCAACAATTTTTCATGTAATTCATCCATGGAGATAGGAACATCCCTAGCATTAACAGCATCAACCACCGGTTTATAAACCGGATCTAAACCCTCCAACACCTTGTCTATGAGGTCTTCATGATCTAAAGGCTTGCCTAACAAGGCTAACTCATCTGCTTTTGTTCGAATTAATTGAAGATATTCTGTAATAGACTTAGTACCTTGGACAGTGTGTTTTAATTGCTCTTTCAACTGCTTGATATGACCCCTACTTGGACGTGCATATGTGTCTCCGAGGATTTTCCATGCAGCACGTGAGGTATCAACTGTGTAAAGCAAGCTTGCAACTGGCAGTGTAAGAGAGCCAATGAGTGCAGAGAGGACAAGACTGTCCTGACGTTCCCAGGCAAGAAAGGCTGGATTCGGCTGAAGCACCCCCTCAACATCAACTTCAGGCGGCGGCGGTAGAAGGCTTCCATCAACAAAGTGTAGTAAACCATATCCATGAAGAAGAGATTCAAACTGTCGCTTCCAAATTAAATAATTGTTGGCAGTGAGTTTAATGGTTGAATGTTGGGATAAATTAATAGCTATAAGAGGATTATTGGGAGCAAACGAATTGGGTAGAAGAGGAGAGGTGGCCGTGAAGTTAGATGAAGAGCCTATGGCGGCCAAGCAGAAACGAAGGGAACCGAAAAAAAAATAGGGTTTTTGGATCAGTGCTCTGATACCATGATAGTCTTGAACCAAAAAGGGTTGACGTATTATTACTAATGAGAGTATATATATATAAGGAGTCTTGTGGTACAAAAACGAAAATCACGTTACTAAGGTAATACAGTAATAATACATATAAGGAATTATTTCCTCTATAGGGAATACCCTTACCACACAACACAACAGAATATATATAATTATCAAATTAGATACAAAAAACAAAGAACATTGCTAGGCGTTCAGATCATTTTTAGTTAACCAGGCGGAGAATGTTGCTGTAGTAATACCATTTTTCTAACTCCTTTTATAACTTCCTCAGTTAGCATTTCCCCTGTCTTGCTAATGGCCGTAAATCATCTTGCGTTTCTTTCCTTCCATATGGCTTGAACAGTCATACTCATGGCAATGATAAACGTCTCTCTTTCAGCTCTTGGTATAGATGAATGAGTTGTCAACCAATTGATGATACTAGTTAGTGAATTATCATAAATATTCTGTCCACAATATGGTTTGACCTGCTCCAAAACCAAAGTAGCAGTGAAGCACAAAAAGAAAAGGTGGTCTCTTGATTCAGCATGCGTTAAACATAGTAGACAAGATCTATTATTATCAACGTAGGAAAGTCGATCCGTAATACTAAGCTTATTCTTTATGGTCAGTCAGAGGAGGAAGGAGACCTTTGGAGGGAGGTTTCTATGCTACACAATGCTGCTCCAAGCTACCCGAGACATTCTCACCCAAAGAAGCTTGACTATGTGTTTGATCTTCAACTGGTTTATAGGTTGATTCTTCCAAAAGAATAAATCAGAGCAGTTTGAAGGGAAATAATGGGGCTCTAAGTATTGGAGATATTGTGAAATCCAAGGAGTCCCCCGTGATGAAGAAACTCAGCTTAGTGTTGGTAGGAAATGGTAGAAGGCTTGATTAAAATTTTGGAGTTGAGAAATGGAAATATGTCGTGTCCAATTTTAAACCAAAAGAAGGTTCTATCCCCATTCCTAACCTTGCAGACAACATCATCTCGAACCTGAGTTCTTGAGGAGGATAGTTCAACACAATTAAACAAAAATGTCTTGATACCAAACATAAAGTGGATATTTTAATACTATATATGAAGTTACATAACGAATCAACTAGGAGCCCTCGTAGATAAAGAAATATACACAGATATCTAAGAGTTTGCGTTAACAAGCAATCAATTATGCCCCATTCCTACTCTTGACAGCAACGACTGACACTAAGATTTAGATAAACATCACTACTTTCCCTTTTGAGTTTATATTAGTGATCAAATTGTGTTTCCCAAGTGTAGATACATTCTAATGCCAGTAGGTTACATGATAGTAATCCACTCGAGTACTTTGGGATGGGTATGGTGATTATAATAATGTCGAAGTAGTAGTCGTTTTAGTATAAATTAAGTTACTTCTGATCTTTCAAATCGGCCTTATTCGATT
>JAOTJB010000208.1:22291032-22301909 GCA_027123815.1 Erythroxylum minutifolium
AATTATTTTCATGTGCAAAAATTCAATATTCATGAGTATGAGCATATCATATAATGCATGAGCATGAAATGCATTTTTCTAATTTCTTACTAATCTCTCATATTTACTATTCTAACCTCAACATGTGTAACGGGATGTTACAATAAGTCTTTCATACCAAAACTCTATTTGTACCAAAAATTTAACACTTTTGTTTATGCTCATAATATATATATATATATATAGCATTTGTCGTTTACTAAAAATTAAAGAAATATTCGACCTCTTTAAACTTAAAGTTTCAAGCAATCAAGTAAATGTAAGTAACCTTTAGGAATTAGAATAATAAAAGTCTTCAAGAAAAATAAGTAAAGGCTAATAATGTGGTTATATTTATCAAAAAATTTTACTCCTACGGGATAAAATATGATAGGGTAGTTGTTTAATCTAAATGCCTTTATCATTTTAATGATTCTAATTTAATAAATGTGGTATCAATATGAATAATAAAAGCAAGTTCTAGAATTATCCAACTATGCTTTATAACACACATGAAAGAATAAAAGAGCTTAAAATAATGATGTATTTGCTCTCAATTACAAAAGCTTACAAAAAAGGTCTTATGTGTGTAAATAATATGCAATTTTCATTCAAATTGACTATCTCAATAATTACTAAGAATATATCATATAACAACAGGTTTTTTCTAACTTTCATCCTTTACATACTAATTCAATTCAATAGTCAATAATGATCTCAAGTATTTAAGATAGGCTTTAACTAATTTGAGGTATCAGTTAATAGGATTTAACAAAAAAGATTATAATAAACTTAAGAAATCCCTTCCCCACTTTTAAAATTTTACATTATCCCTAATATATACAATATAAGCACATCAAAATAAAAGGTAAGAAAGGGTCAAAATTTGGTACTATCTTACGTAATAAGAATTAAAGAGTTTTGAATTTGATGAAGGTTCCATCTAATATTAGATACAATCATCTTTGCAAAATATAAACAAAAGGGATAAAAAAGATAAAATAAAATAACTAAAGGAAATGGAAATAAAAATAACATAGAATAAAGTTTTATGCTAACACATAAAAATTAGGATCAACATGAAATAAAAATGAAAGCTATCATAATCCTTGGGTTGCCTCCAAAGTAGCATTTGTTTAACGTTAGTAGCTCAATGTACCTTTTATGCTAAAGGTGACTTGATTAAATTAATATTCTTTGTAATACTATCAAGTTCACCTTTATGTTATAACTTTAAACGATGGCCATTAACTTTAAAATTACCTTTATGCAAATGACTTACCTCTATTATGCCATATGGAAACACTTTTTCCACAATAAAGGGTCTAGACCATCATGATTTAAGCTTGCTAGGAAACAATCTTATATGGGAATTATATAAAAGAACTTGATCTCCCTCGTAAATTGTCATGACTCCTTGATCATCTGGTCAGGATAATTCTTAGCTCTCTCCTTATAAATTTTCCATTATTCCAATTCACTAATTTGGAAATTTTGCTTCTCATATGCATGTTGAACATCAAAATTCATGAGTTTAATAGCCCAATATGCCTCATGTTCCAATTCAATAAGTAAATGACATGCTTTTTTATAGACCAGCCTATAAGGTGTAGTGCCAATTGGTGTTTTATATGTCATTCTATAAGCCCATATAGCAACATCTAACTTAGTTGACTAGTCTTTTCTTTGGTTCTTTACTGTCTTTTCCAAAATTCATTTTAGGTCCTTGTTATCTACCTCAACTTGGCCACTAGTTTGATGGTGATATGGGGTGGCAATCTATACGTTTTAGTCACCTTCTCAAATTACGCATTACAAAAATTTGTGACCCTATCAGTAATAATTGCTCTAGGTGTGCCAAAATGAGAAAATAAGTTTTTCAGGAATCCCACGACAACGTTAACATCATTTATTGGTAAAGTTTGTGCTTTCACCCATTTAGAAACATAGTCAACAACTACTAGGATATGTTTATTTTTACCAAATGAAGTTGGGATTGGACCTATGAAACCAATGCCTCAAATATCAAAAACTTCACAAACAAAAACGAAAATTTGAGGCATCACATCCTAGCAAGAAATATTACCTAATTGTTGGCAGTGATCACATAAAGATACATACCTTTTGGCGTCCTTAAAATTTGAAGGCCAATAAAAACCTAACGTAAGGATCTTTTGAGTCAGTATATTTGCACTATGGTGCCCTTTGGTAGGTCTAATATGACAATGTTGTAGGATCTTCTACCCCTCAAAGTGAGGTATACATCTTCTCACCATTTGGTCTGCACATATACAAAACAAGTACGGACCTTCCTAGAAATAGTCTCTCAAATTAGTGAAGATTTTTTTCTTTTGTTGATAAGAAAGACCTTCTAATAAGATCTTAGCTACTAAATAATTTGCAATATCTACAAACCAAGGGGATTTGACATCACTTACCTCCTTCAAATTATAAAGGTGCTCTTCTAGAAATGAATCTTCATTGCCTTCTTCATTTAGCTCCTCCAAATTTGGGTTTTCAAGGCATTATAAATGGTTTGCTACCAAGATTTTAGCTCCTGTTTTATTCTTAATCTCAATACAGAATGGTCAGTATAAAAAATAACTTTAGACAAAACAAGATAAGATCTAAATTTATCAAATGCAAAAACCACTAATAGCAATTCTTTCTTTATTGTAGTATAATTCTCTTGAGCATCCATCAAAGTCTTGAAAGCATAGTAAATTGGTTGAAAGTGTTTTTCCTTTCTTTGTCTAAGTGCTACACCTACCGCAAATTCAACTGCATCACACATTAGCTCAAACGATAAATTTTGATCTAGAGTAACCATAATTAGGGTAATAGTAAATTTTTCTTGAGGAATGTTAAAAGCACTAAACATTCTTGAGTAAATGAAAAAGGCATATCTTTCTCTAATAACTTGGTTAAAGGCTTAGCAATTTAAAAAAAAAACCTTGATAAATCTTTTATAAAAGCCCACATATCCTAAAAAGCTTCTTATAGCCTTAATCGAGGAAGGGGATGGTAATTTCTTAATAAGCTCAATTTTTGCTTTATCTACCTCAATACCCCTGTAAGAAATTTTATGGCCTAACACTGTCCTCTTATACCATAAAATGACATTTTTCCTAATTGAGCACTATATTTGTTTTCTTACATCTCTCTAACACTTTTTCTAAATTATGGAGGCATAAATCACAATAATCACCAAAAATTAAAAAAATTATCTATAAATACCTCCATTATATCCTTGATTAGATTATCAAAGATACCTATCATGCACCTCTGAAACATAGCAGGTGCATTGCAAAATCCAAAAGACATCCGCCTATAAGCAAACATACTATAGGGACACATGAATGTTATTTTTTTCTTGATCCTACAAGGAAATTGGAATTTCAAGGTAACCCAAAAGTCCATCCAAGAAATAATATTACATATACCCTGCTATTTATTCCAACATTTGGTCTAAGAAAGGCAAAGGGAAGTGATCTTTTCTTGTCGTATCATTCAGCTTCCTATAATTGATGCATGCTATCCACCTAGTAACAATTCTTGTAGGAATCAACTCATTATTTTCATTGGATATCACTATCATTTCTCCTTTCTTTGGCACAACTAGCATACGACTCACCCAAAAACTATCAAAATAGGGTAAATCACACCAACATCAAAGAGTTTAATTACCTTTGCCTTTATCACTTCCTTTATGTTAGGATTCAACCATCTTTGGTTTTGTACCACTGGTTTGAATTCCTCCTCCATTAGAATCTTGTACGTGCAAAAGGAAGGTTGATTCCTCTAATATCATAGATCTTCCAAGCAATGACCCTCTTATGCTCCTTAAGCAGATTTAACATTTTTTCTTTTCGATCCACTTCTAGAGTTGACGCGATAATTACAAGCAATTTTGAATCCTTCTTAAGAAATGCATATTCCAAATGATCATAAAGTTTCTTTAGTTCCAACTTTGGTGGTTCTTCAGTGTAAGATTCCAAACTCATCTCTGTATTTCTATCTATTCCTTTAAACTCTTTCTTTCTCATAAGAGGCTTATTAGCCTCATCTTCATACTTATCTTGATAATAGATAACTCTTGCATGTCCTTAAACAAAATTTCCTGCATAATATATGATGTTGCAGAATCATTAATAGCAATAAAATAATAGGAATCATTATATTCAAGGAAATGTCTTATGACATCATATATTTTAAAAGTGACCTCTTCTTCTCCCACCCTAAGAACTAGTTTTTCATCACTAACATCAATAATGGCTCTAGTTGAAGCTAGGAAGGGTTGACCTAGAATTAAAGGCACTTCTATATCTTCATCCATATTAAGTATTACAAAATCCACTAGGAAGATAGACCTATCAATTTTAATGAGTACATCCTGATACCCCTAGGATATTTAACAGATCTATTGGCCAATTAAATACTCACCCTAGTGGATTTAGGTACCCCTAATTCCATTTTCTTAAATAATTTATAGGGAAAAAATTTAATGCTAGCACCTAAATTAGCTAAAGCCTTTTCTACTGATAAGTTACAAATAAAATAAGGGATAATAAAACTCCTTAGATCTTTAAACTTGGGTAATTTTTTTACAAGATTGTCGACCATTCCTTGGTTAGTCTCACAGTGGCTAACTCCTCTAAATAACCAAAAATTTTAAACTCACCAACTTGATCTCATCAAACCTGTAGTAGTCTCCCTTAGCTTCCTTTTTTATATAGTAATAACTTCAAAAATTTTGCGTACTTGGGCATTTGTGCAAGAACTTCAATAAAAGGTAAGTTAATATGGAGTTGTTTGAATAGGTCAAGGAATTTACCAAATTGCTCATCCATGTGATCTTTCTTTAACTTTGCTAAATAAGGAATGGTAGGATGGAATTCTTTAACTTTTGGAGGATGCACTATATATTTAACTTTTTTCTTGACTCTTCTTCCTATTCTCTTCCTCACTTTGGATCTTGTCATAATATTGCACTTCCTTTCCACTCTTAAAGGTGACTACCTTCACATGTTCTATAGGATTTGTCTTTGTGGTACTAAGCAAACTCCCCCACGGTCTTTCAGATAATATTTTTGCTAGCTAACCAACCTGAATCTCCAAGTTATATATAAAAGCCTCTCTTATTTGATGCCTCGTGTCTAATTTTTGAACAAATTTGGCCATCACATCTTCTAAAGTTGGCTTTTTAGCTTAAGGTGATTGTTGTTAAAATATCGATAGAGGGTTATTCCTTTCTTACCCTTGATTTCCCTAAGATAAATTGTGGTGATTCCTCTATTCTAAATTGTAAGTGTTGTTAATGGATTGTTTTGGGGTTTAGGAGTATTGCCTATATAATCCATATGTTCAGGCTGTAGTCTTGACAATTTTGAAGGTATCATAAATCTCTAGAAAATTTGAGATATGTGTGTTCATCTTGTAGTCCATTAAATTGAACAAACTGTTGCACCATCTAAATTATACTCAGCTTGATCTCAAAATTGTTCACATTCACAATCGGTTTGATAATGCTAGACTCCACTCCTGTCAAGTCCAGCCTAGCATAATCTAACATCATTCTTAGTTAATCTACCATGGTTCCTAATTCCTTAGTTTCAATATGACCTCCTAATTCCTCTATTTGTTGATCTAGCTTGAACTCTAAATTGTGTTGTACAAAGATTTCTATGAATTATTCTCTTGATTTTTGGATCTTTATCTACTAAGCTCGTTGGACTACTTTAAGTCATAAACTGACCAAAGAGTCAAGATCTATGATAAATAAGAAAACTAAAAAGTCCATCAAATAAAATAGATTAAAAAATAGAATAGAATAGAATAAATTAAAAAATGACTAGATTAATAAAAGCTAGGATTTCCTAATATTACTAATACTTGAAAAAAGCCAAAAAACTTGACTGATGGTTTCTATGCTTATAAAGATTTATTAGTTTTACCATAAGTGCACGATGTAGCTATAGCTAGCACTGACAAGTACAGGTCAATCCCGCGAGGATTGTAAGCACTAGTAATAACCCTTTTCTTATTATCTAACCACTGAATCAGATTGTAGATTTAATTAAGAATTAAACTAAACAAACTAAACTAAGATTGCCATAATGATAAACTCAGACAAAGGAAAATACTACAAAAAGTTGATATGAAGTAAATAGTACCTAGGTGATGAATTCCCTTAAGAATCCTTAAATACTAATCCTTTATCATGCAATTAAACTATTAATTATTGGACCATGAAAATTCTTATCTTATGTTAATACCTTTCTTAAGACTATTAACTACTAGCCCTTGGTTGATTAACTGAAATATGTTTTTAGTTAAAATCGCTAAGATTGCGTTATCGATTTGTGAATTTCACTATTAGGTTTGACCCTAATCTAGAAGATTTATGTTGATCTATCTCTAGGTTTGTATGAAATTCCTTCTAATTATGGTAGATATATTCATATAAAAGGATTTCTCAATCTGAATCATATGAAATCAACTTATGGACTATGGATATGTTAGTTCAAAATTATAATGCAAAATTGAATCACAATAAATCATTTAATAAAACTGCATTCAATAAAAAATCAAATCATATTGTCATCACAACTTGGGTTCATCATACCTAGGCAGAAAACAATTTAGTTCCTATCCATAGAAATCAAAAATAATAAAAATACTTAGAAGAACAACTAGAAATAAAAGAAATCATATTCTTAATCTCTCTTTTGTCTCTAGTGAATCTTCTTGCAATTTTGATTGAGTGATGATATCTATAAGATCTTGTGATGTAATCTTCATGCCTTCCTCGTTTTCTATTCAAAACCTCCTTTTCTTGATGATTCTTATGACTAAAAAATGCTCTAAATCTTGCCTCCCTTTTGTTCCACCTCCAATGACTTCTTTTTATAGTAAAAACTAAGGATTCTGGGATATACACGATCGTGTATATGACTGTGTATCTCCAAAAATACTTGAATTCGTAATTTTACGTGGGCACAAAGACTTAACATACGTGGTCGAAAATAATATTTTAAAATCTCCACATATTTACAGAGATTTATACGATCAGTGTACATGGCCGTGTATCTCTAAATTGCTTCAAATCTTTATTTTATGTCACGATTTCATCTGAATTCTTCTCCTTTTAGTTCAGAAAGTCAATTATCACCTAAAAACATACTTAAAGCGAATTAAATACCAAAAATATGATTATTACATAAAAAATCACGTTAAATATGGGTATATAAATATATTCAAATAATCTTTTATTAGGCCACAATACCATCTACTTTATCCCGACCAATTGCTTTCTTCTTATTGGCTATGATAAGAGTACGAGCAAAATACTAGTTCGCTGATTCTCCTGCCTTTATATGGAAAACTTCAAACTCCTTGTGAAAAGCTTCCAATTACACATTTAACTCATATTGTGCCTTAATATGTCTACTTCATAAGTCCCATATGTTCTTTGTTATATCCTTATTAAGGATTGTCTCAAGAATCGAACGATATAATGCTTGAAATAGAAGATTCTTTTCCATTGTATCTTTCATTGTTTTATCTTCAATGTTCTTCTTTTGTGCCTTTATAAGAATAACACCTTCTAATATTACACGAATCCTACTCTCCACCAAGCCCCAGTACTCCTTTAGACGTAAGAAGTTTTCCATGGGCATTGCCTATTGATCATAATGCCCAACAAATTGCAGAATTGATGGTTGTAAAAATGAACTTTCAGTTGCTATTTTGATTGCTACTAACTTAAAAAGTTGTTGCTTCTACTTTGACTAGGCCCTGTGATAGGATTCTAATACCAAAATATTAGAAACTAAGTAGATTATGGAAGTTTTTAAAGAAATTGAGAAGAAAAATATATGTCATTACGATTCAAGAAAATTTTTGACTATATATGTAACCTTATATAACAAACCGAATTAGGAATAGCAGTCTATATCTAACAAATATTAGACTAAATCAAATAACAATCCCGTAATGATAAGGAATTATTAACTAAATAATAATATAACTCTAATAAATCCCAACATTGATCACAATGTGCCTGCTGCTCGCTTAGATTTTGGTGTCAGTGTCGCTTAGATCTCAAATTCTTCCTTCAAGCTTTTACTCTTATAGGTGATCTAGTCCATAAGTAGTGGTGAAGGTTAAGAGGAGGTGACGGTGGTAGTCGGTCATGGATAAGTGGCAACGATAAGGGAAAAAGAGGAGAGATAAATATATAGTATAATATTTTTAATTATTTCATAACTATAATACTTTTAATTATTTCATGTATTAAAAATATTATACATTAAGATCAATTTCTTTTAACAATGTCAGTATCCACATGGCAAAAGTTATAACATCCCTGTGGTGAGAGTTGTGTAGTTGACATACCATGTATGATAGGTTAACAACCTTACAACCGAAAATTAACAAAACTTAACATAGTTAGGGTTTTAGGAAGTAAATCATGTCATTTTGTAAATGTAAGGTGCATATTGGTATACAAAAATAATGCCAGATATTATTTTATACTTTTTACAAAACCTTAGGAAGTTATTTATATTTTTGTATTATTATTATCATCGTCATCGTCTTTATCGTCATCATCATTATCATCGTCATTATTATATACAAGTTTTATTCATCAAAATTTCACATATGAAAAGTGTTATTGAATGTAATTATATTTTAAAAATATTTTGATAATGAATATATATTTGTAAGATCAATCTATAAATATAAAGTGGTCAATTGCTGTGAGTGAAGATCCGACGTCTTCTTTGGAGCACTTTGCGAGCACTTACCTAAAGTAGTTCCTAACCTTAGCTATTGGCAGGCGACTTCAATGCCTTACTATCAAGCGTAGGGAGATCCAGTGGCGCTCTTAGACATGGTAATGGTTGTCGCGAGTTTTCCCAATGGCTAGAGGATTGTGATCTTACTGACTTGGGTTTTCATGGACCTAAATTTACATGGCGTCGTGGGCTACTTTTAGAACGGCTAGATAGGGCTATTGGCAATAGTGTATGGGGACAGATGTTTCCCCTAACACAGGTCCTGCACCTTCCTCAACATGGGTCTGACCATAGACCTTTTTTAATCTAATCATCTAATACTCAGTTACCCTCTAAAGTACCGAATATGTGGCAGTTTCATTTTCTTACACTATAGGTAACACACAAAACCTAGCCACCCTTAGGTAGCTCTACCTAGAAGGAAGGAGTTGGTTTCCAAGAGAATCTTACAAACTTCATGTCTTCAGCCTGTGCATGGAATACGAATGTTTTTGGCCACATCAGTAAAGGGAAGTCCTGGCTTATAGCCAGATTAGAGGGAGTGCAACGTGCTCTTGAGCACCAGCATACTGCTTCACTGTGCTTATTAGAGGAATAACTCAAATAAGACCTAGATGACACTTGTCTTCAAGAAGACCTATTATGGAGGCAAAAATCCTGAAGTCACTTCCTCACTATGGGGATCGCAACACAGCCTATTTCCATGCTCGGGCTCGGGCTCATGCTAGAAGGAGGAAATGCTCCATTGTCATGTTGAAGTTGGATGATGAATGGTGCTCTGATGGCCTTAGGTTGGAACAGGCAGCTTTCTCCTTCTTTTGTAGCATCTATTAGGAGGACCACGATGATCCTAGGCCATGATATTGGCTCATAGGTTGTTTCCCCCTCTAAGTGAAGAAGCCCTCGCCTAATTGGAGCTTCTGCTCAATTCCTCTAAGGTTAAAGAAGCCCTTTTTATGATGAAACCTTTGAATGCCCTAGATCTTGACAGCATTCCTGCACCGTTCTATCAACACTAGTGGCAAGTTGTTGGCACCTCATTATTTCAAATGGCTTACAGAGCTTTTATCTCCAAAACTATTGATCCCTACATCTGTACTACCAATATCATTCCCATACCGAAAGTGGTTCCACCGGAGCGTCTTGTTCAGCTTCGACCCATCAGCCTCTGTAATGTCAGTTATACGCTAATTACTAAGATTTTAGCTAACCGGTTCTGTAGAATCACGAGTAAGACTACAGGCCCCCTACAGTCTAGCTTTGTACCTGGAAGACAAATCACAGATAATATTCTTATAGCCTCAGAAGCGGTATATTCCTTTACAAAAAAAACAGGTAACAAAGGATGGATAATCATCAAAGTTGACTTGGAGAAAGCATATGATCATCTTAGCTGGCCTTTTATTCAAGAGACTATGAAGGATGTTGGCCTTCCGGCAGATATGATTAGCCTTATTATAAGTTGCATGCATGTTACTTTAACTACGCTCCTGTGGAACGGTATCCCAACCAGGGCCTTCAAGCCGTCTCATGGGGTTAAACAAGGTGACCACCTGTCACCTTGTTTATTTGTTCTTTGTATGGAACAACTAACATAAACTATAACAGCGTTTATTCAACAAGGTTAGTGGTCTCCATGGAAACATTCTAAAGATGGCCCTGCCATATCTCATCTTTTTTTTACCGACGACATGTTACTCTTCACTAAAGCTTCTCTTGATCAGGTTCCATTGAAAATTGATATACTGATGAGCTTCAGCGCGGCTAGTGGACTACGAGTAAGTACAACCAAAATCATAGTCACGTTCTCAGCAAATGTCGAGAATTTTACCCTAGGTGCGGCATCTCTTAGAAAATATCTTGGGTTTCCTCTTTGGTTTTATCAGTCACTGGGTACTAAATTACTCCTAATACTAGAACGTATTAAATGGAAAATTCAAAGCTGGAATGTTACACATATGTCTTTGGCTGGCAGGCTTACCTTGACAAAAACGGTTCTCCAGACCATTCCCTATTACAACATGCAAGTAACACAACTACCCTGTAGGCTCACACATG
>JAOTJB010000208.1:22304845-22323069 GCA_027123815.1 Erythroxylum minutifolium
CATAAGGATAAAAGGTACTAAAAAATAGACTCATTAATTGATAAAAAAATTTACCTGAAAAAGTGCTTTTCTAAAAAGCTCCAAATTTAAGCTTTTAAAAAAGCTGTATTTTAACTTTCAAAAAAGTTATTTCTACTCCAAAAGTACTTTTGAAGTTTATAGTAAAACACTCATTTTTTCTTAAAATAGCTTTTGCGGTGAAAAAAAGTACTTTTCTACCTACCAAAAGTTGAACCAAACACACTCTAAGCCTCAAGTTCTGCAAACTGGTCCTAAAGACAAAGACATTAGCTTCATAGTCAGGGGGCAGTAAGATCGAGGGGAAGTTGTCGAGGAGCTAAATTTTCTTTATTTCCCATAATCAGTCTGCAAGCTGGTGAGACCATGAAAGCAACCAACTGCAACAGAGCTGAAATTGGAGTCAAGGTCAATGTAGCGGGCATTGGTCAAATTCGCAAACGAAAGCATCTCGTCAGTGAGCATCTTGCTCTGCACAAACAATGAGCGGATCTCCTACATGCTGAAGGCCACGTAAAATTTGATATGATACAACGGAAAGGGAATCACATGCGGTATAATTTATTTGTTAATTATTATTTAGAATTTCAAGTTCAAACTAGGTCATAACGATTATCATCAAAGAATGAACTGAAAATCCCAAACGAACCAAAACAACAGACAAGGGAAGTCAGATACAATATAATATTGTAAAGCAAGTAATAAGTAAAAACAAAATCCAAACGTACGTTCATATGATGAGATAGATGTCTCCAGCACAATCAGAATGTGACTAATGCCACCTCTGAAGTCACTTCCTGGCTTGTCTGTTCCTCTTCTTAACACCAGATTTGGCAACCTTCAGACCCTTGTGCACGGCACTCAACCTTGCAAGAGCTGCCTTCTTTAGATCCGGTCTGTAGTAGTTGTCAGCAACTTGCAATGAGTGACAAGCAAATCAATTCTTAACAATGTTAACAAAATAACAAATAAATAAACACAATGAAAAGATAACCATTATCACCCAATACCCATTTCAAATAAACACAACAGTTTCACACTTCAAAATGCTAACAAAGCAACAAACAAATAAGAAAAAACAATTACAATCTCACTTCATAAATAGTTCCAACAAAACAACATAATTAGAATATGAAGAAATGACTGCATATGAAACAACCAAAGGAAGCAATGACTAAGAAAAGCAATTCTGAAAATTGATGTTTTTTTCCAAAACCAAACCAATTGTGTATAGTTGAAGAGAATTGCAGATAAATAGAATTTCTTAAATCTCAACACATCAGAAACATATGACCCAAAATCCATAAAGTTTAAACTTAAACTTAAAAAGTACATTCATAGAAGAATCTTTGAGAGATTCTTCTTACATGTTAAAGGCTCGTCATTGCAGGCAAAACCAATATGATCCAACAGATGGGACGCTTCTAGAAATACATTTGATGTATCTAGAAATCACATGTCGAAGAAATAACAAATGAAACAACAGATGAAGCAACGAGCAAGACAAGCAGCAAATTAAATCAATATTGTCCAGAAAACATAAAATTGAGAATAGTTAAAGAGAGAATTGGAAATATATAGAAATTATGAAATCACAACACCTAAGAGAAATACGAAGGCACAGATCGACACAGGACAAAATCCATACAAATTAAGATAAGGAGCCAAGCGTTAAAAGTATATTTCTTAGAAGAATCTTTGTCAGATTCTTCTTACATGTTAAAGGCTCATCACTGCAGGCAATACCAGCATGATCCAACAGATTGCAAGAATACATTTGATATATCCCGAAACCACATACTGACAAAACAACGAAGTGGATAGTCAACCTCGTTAGAAAGGACATATTCAATAAGTTTTCTATAACTAAACCAGAGCATAAACGATATAAAAGAATGTAAGCTCTATCTTGAACAATACCCAAAGGAACAAGAATGTTTATCCAAAGAAAATGAACAAAGCAATTCGAGCAGTAGCAAAAAAGCTAAAGGTTTGCAATCAATACAAACATTTCAATCAAGAAGGACTCGTACAGAACAGTTACCAGATTAAAACAAAGCAATAAAGAGCATCAATAAGCAAAAGAGACGGAGCAAACATGAAAACGTACTTGGTTCTTGACAACCTTAGCCATGCGACAGAACTCTTTGTTCATGACAGAATCGTGACGCAAAGCATCAGGCTTGTTCTGTTTCTTCGTCTTGGTCGTACTCAGAACAACAGACAGGTCCTTACCACCGGCCTGAATGCTCACTGTTTTCTTGTTTGCCAACCCTAAATCGAACCTCATAAAACCAAAACATCAATTTCTTGCACCCACCTCCCAATATCCCATGAACCAGATCAGGAAACACAAAAAGTTCCAATTGACATATAAATTTAGAGAATTAAAAAAAAAAAACCAGTGTTTGTAGGAGTTGAGGTTATAGAGATTGTCGGGCTCTTTACTGAACTGAACTTTGGCGTTTCCTCTACCGAACTGCTTCACTAAAAAAGAATTGTTCCTCTTCACTATCTCCCAAACCAACTGTCCTGGAGCCGTCGTCATTTTGATCTCTCACGGCCTATTGGTCGCCGCCGCTGCTCTTCCGCAAGAGAGTTTACAAGAATTTAATACGGGAGTAGAAATTGTCCAACAGAAAGAAAGGCTGCGTTTACCTATTTCAGATGTGTGCGGAATAGGTAAAGCCGGGGGAATAGCATCTTTAGCTATTCCCCCGTGTCCACGAATCATTAATCTACGGAATGGTTATTCCGTTCCTATTTTTCTAACCAAACAACGATTACCTAATACATAGGAATAGATGGGTACGCGTGCAGTCCTGTCATCATTTTAGATAAATGCTCATGCAGTAGAATTTTTGAGGATGGATAACTGCAAATTGATTGATATAGAATGAAAAGAGCGTTCTATTCCAAATTTTACATCATTTAATTTCCCTTGCTGAAAGATCCTTCATAGATACGTAGTCAGTTCCGATGGGTCAGGAGGATCTTTCTTCAGAAAATAGAATCCTAAGGGAAGTGAAAAAGGATGTGAAGTTTCTAACAGGGCTTCTGATTTTCCTTCACCAATCCGCTTGTGAGAAACGATGAAGAGACTTGGCACTGACAAATAATGTTGATTTGGTTTCTTGTTTATATCTGAGGCCTTGTTGGCATTAAAAATTTTTTGTCTTGGTTTTCGGTCATATTTTATTGCATCTCTTTCAAGCTAATATTGAACACTTTATGAGCTTCAGAGTATATAATCTTACTTAGGATAGTTTTTTGAGATGCATCATATGTCTAGTTCATTATCGTCCACGCGCATTAAGGGTCAACGTATTCATGATAGGCTTCTAGCAAGGTAAAATAAGGCATCTTCAGTGATCAAGTGAGTGTATGTAATATGGCAGAGAATTGCTTCAAGGATGAATTTGGCATGTTTTCACCGTTTGGTGTTCAAGCATTGACGGGTACAAGGGTGATATCTGAAATTCTTGGACACGTCCAAAATGAAATTGTAAATTTTAGTTCTGACAAATGGCCATTGATGCAAGCAGTTTGAGAATGAGAGGATTGACATAACTTACTTGGATAGCCGCAATAATTGAAGAATTCAAAGTCATCAAATACAGAGTAATGGCGAGTATAAGACAAAACGCAAAAACGTGCTCGTATGATTGGGATATATACCGTACTTAGCTGGATTGATCATTAATATCAAACAAACTATTCATCAGCTAGGCGTTTTGGTAGGTGAGTAGATCATTTGTCCATCTTACTTAGCAAGACCTCCGTCTTTGTGTTAGAAAGGATGACCTCCGTCTTCTCAAGCAAGCAAAATGTCTCGTCACTCGATCTTTCTGATCATAAGGGTAATGCACAGGGGATCAATAGCGTCGTATGTGGAATACATCATGCTGGCTCAACAATCTTAACAAGACTTGACATCTTTTTAGAGACGTCGAATTGTGAAGCGGCGAAAACAGTGAAGTTACTGATTTCTTCGCCAACATTGGGTATTTTTTTTCCCAGTCAATCATCAAGGATCCATTTGGTTGGAACAAAGGAATGAACATGAAACATAGGGCCTCGGTTGTCGCCTTTTCTCTCTTATAAAAATGCGAACCCATACCCATACCTCTAATTCTAATCCACCGTATCAAATGGGAAGATGTAACTTTAAAAGGAAGTGGTAAATTGTAAATAATCATTTTTTCCTAGAGTAACTACTCAAAACATGCAAGCTACGGAATCATCGATTCAGATACAGTTGAGCAACTTGAGAGGAAAACTCCGAAGATATGGATTTTTTCTTCCACTTCAAATGGTGTAAACTTAGGCCTCCTCACGGCATAAGGTTACAAAGACACGATGATTCATTGAATGACCGCCTTTGACACTCAAATGTAGACTGGAATATGGAAATTCTTTCCTAATAATCAGAATGATAACAATATAAGCAGAATTTATTATTCGAAAATCTAAAGAATAATTGGTACTTCCCATATTTACCCCAACTATAGTATGCATAAAAATCTAGATAACTTACAGTTGACTGCAATATTTCGGTGTTCTGATTAGTGCATTCTTTTGTCATGCTGCTGTATTACCCCCAAGCCTTCTTTCGGCAGCAATTGCAGCTGCCATAGAAGGTGGCAAATGCCTTAGGCTAGCAGGTGGTTCTTCATCAATACTTGATACTGTTGCAAAAAGGGATTCAACGTCTTCAAGCGTCAAAACAGGCTGATCCTGATTCTTTGTATTCCCGCTAATGAAGGCACTGGAGTTTCTACTTCTGTTCATTTTATATATACTCTCTTCCACTGTGTTCTTAACCTAAAATCCCAAATTGGAGCAAAACAGAGGCATAATTAGTTATCGTAAGATTCGTAACCATCATATCAACCTCAATACAATTTAGAACATAACCGGTCAAACAAAATATGAAATTCTTTTCAAACAAAAACCAACTGAAAGATGATTGCCCCTAACCTAAAGATTTACATCTCATCATTGGCCATGACAATAAATGCAAAAGACAAAACCAGCCTCTAGATTAAAAGTGAAATATAACTACAACTTTCAACACCAATATATGAAAAGTAGAATAGGAGAATCCTGAAATTTAAAAACAGCAGAATCACAGCTAAGGTCACTACAAGAACATCAAAGTTGTATTCTCCCATGTATCTATATTATGGATAGGATATGTGTGTAATACCACTAAAGAATAACCTATTTTATCACCACTACAATTGTTGTTGTACAATCGTGTGATAGATATTGGGAAAATATTTCCTTCGCGGACTCCTTTCCATGCTTTTCTCTCTGCATTATAATATAGGAAGGAGGCACCAATTGAAACTGTAGCAGCAATAGCATTCACATTCTCCTTGAATTTGTGAATATCCAATCTAAAACACATTTCTTTTGTGTTGGCAAGCATTTGTTTTCACATGCTATCGTAAGGCAGCACTTCTATATGTGGAGCACCATGTGAATGCACATTTATTAAATGAACAACAATTCAAATCATTTCTCCTTTTCCTCCAAAAATAATAAAATAAGCAATGTCAAACTAAAAGAGGAATATGTACATACTATGAACCGATGTACGAGAGTCTTATTCTCCTGGCCAATTCGATGTACACGACTAATTGCTTGTGCTTCTGCTGCTGGATTTAGAAGTGGCTCCACGAGAACAACATGTTGTGCTTCTAAAAGATTAAGGCCATTAGCACCATGTTGAACCAAGAGCAATAAAACCTGTACACGTCTTCTTTCTAGTGGTGTACTTGTTTTGCAAGTTCTTTTGGCACTGCTTTTCTCTCCTCTAAATTCACTGATAGCAGCATGTGCTTTCCTGCATTTTTGTGAAGCAAGAACCATAAATAAAAAACCTAAAGGCAAAGTGCATGCCACCACATCTTATCAAATGTTAAAAGTCAGAAGATTGTTCAGGGCACAAAGCAGCCACCTGCCACCTTTCATCCGGATGTATGTGATATCATTAGCCCTGAAAGCATGTTCTAAGACATCAAGGACATCATTCCAACTGGAGAAAACCAGAACCTTGGCATTAGGATCTGAAAACTTGATGGATAAAATGCGTCTTGTGATGGCCTCAATCTTCATGGCACAAGAAGAAAGAGAAGTTAAATAAAACAGATAAATGCTAAGAAATCATGCTCATACAAAAATCATAATAAGTTGATAGCACAGTAGTAGATCTATTTTTCATTTTACTCCAAATTGTCATATAAGTTCATAGAATGGAAGTGTTTCACATTTGGAATCTGAATATTAGTAGTTTTTCAGTAAGTGATTCCATAGAGCAGTAAGGTACTTGTTCGAGAAGTAAACCTTTGTTCCATAGGAACCTTGAACAGTCAAAGATGCTTCATGTTTTTCACAATCTTCCACAGCATAGAACACATTGGCCATAGAAGATTTAACTTGCCTATCATCCGCATAGGCAATATTCCCATAATCAGTATGCTGGCGACATGTTGGGCACATTATCCATTTAAGTTGAGATTTATGATCAAGTAGTTTATGTTCAGTCATTGCAAACAAACCTGTACAAAACAAGAATGAAATCAGATAGACTTACCATAATTGTGACTCCATTATTATTCCAACATCCAGCAACTATGCAGTCCTTATCAGAATTTTGTGATCATATAACCCCATTTCTACTCTTAGTCTTCAGTTGGTGCAAAGGAGTGAGCAAGAATGCCATTTAAGTAACATTATGCATCAAATTAGTCAAACATGCCTAAGCTTAAGATACTAGTGCTTCAGTAAAACAGAATATTAATCCCATTCAATCAAACAAACATATGTATCAACCCGTGCATGCTGGCAATATCCATAACAATAGTCCTAACACTGTTCCTGGTATTTCCTTTCTCCAAAAGACGCCATAGATGATATAGAACTCGAAAACTGAAAACTTACATTTACAACAAGTAAAGTGCCCACATTGGAAAACCATCTTTTGACTGTTTAACTTTTCCTGACAGACTGGACATGCTTCATCATCTTTTGTGGCCAGACAATCATAGTTTTTGTTAGACATAGTGGAAGCAACCATTTCTTGCGTTAAAGATGAATTATTTGGACTTGCTGATTGCAACTTCTGTTTTGATAGCACCAAACCCTGAAAATAATTGAGACATTAAAACAAAGGGCTCCCTGGCACTTTACCCATAAATTACTCAAAACTGCATTTCTGATCCATGATAAAATCTTAGGAGGATATCTACAAAAACCTAAAAACACAAGGTAAAGTTAATGGATGACAACCACACCAGATTTCCCTTAATATCTTTGCTATCATGGAAGTAAAAATTAAAAAATCTGCTACTGTTGAATGTATTAATTGAAAGGGCTAATATCTTCATCAAAATAGCAGCCTAAGTTTTATTCTTGGTTCATACTATTCACTATCAACTGACATTAGTTCAATGGAAGCTTTTGCGTGAAAGCAATAAACAAGTGGTCGAGTTGGTGGAGTAGGGGGGCATGAAGCCAAAGGGTCCTGTGTTCGAATCCCCCTACTTACACTCTCTCAATCGAGCCTGTCGTACAGGGTTGCCTAGTGTGGAGTACCCGGTTAGCGTGATTTGCAGGCTATTGCGTCAACTCGGAGGTTTATCCAATGCGCATCCAAAGGATAGCGGCTGCAGGTTCCTCCGTTCCAAAAAAAAAGTTAAACACAATGTTGCTCTGAAAAGATGTTCCGAGGAACTCCACAAATATAATATAAAAGAACATTCTTGATCTTTAGAGTGATTTTAATCTCACCTTTAGACATAAAAATGTAAGATCTCCCTCTTATACATGTATTTTGGGGGACTGCAAAGTGGAAGGGAAAGAATTTTGAAGACATGAACTTTAGCCACTGCATAGTTATATGCATAAAATCTAGCAGCTGAAACAAATAGTTTCATCTGCTTAACTATGACTAATCTGTAGTGAGTAATCGAGTCCTTCCTAGGGAAACACTTCTATTGCAGATTTCAACATCTAATGAAACATATGCTCACATGCAACTGCTATTGTTGACATGCTTACATCCATTTTAGCACACACTACAAAGTACAGATAAAGCGTAAAACAAGAAGTGAAAATGAACCGATGGTATGGAAAGCATCCAAGAGAACAAGATATATTGTATAGTTTAAATCTTTCCTCGTACCTTCAAATAACGAAGCTTCCCTTTTATGCTTGACAACAAGGCCAAGGACATGAATTTTTCGTTAGAGTGTATAACACTTGCTGACTCTAGCTCATCTAGACCTAGAGCATCAAGCGATTTGTCATCCTCACTTTCTCTAAGATGCAAACGTGATGTTGCCATCCTAATTTCATCATGAGCAAACAGAAGCTGTGCTTGAGCAATTGCCAAGGACCTAGCATGGCCATACTCCTTCCTCATCGCCTTGGTAAATCAGAAGGACAAACCAAAAAGGAAAACAAAGTCGGACCAACAAAAAGGGCATGAGCAACAGGACAAAATTTCAAGCATTTGATGCACAGTTTAGCAGCTTCTAACAGCAAAATGAAGTGTTCATTGGGCAATACCTCCAGAATATGCAGTTGCTTCCTGGCTGCCATCATACCTTCTAATCCCAAATTAGCCTTGCAATGGTTTTTCACAACTCCAAGAATGACCTCCAATTCAGAGGGTAATTTTGAAGCCTGAAAGAAACTTAATAAGTAAATGAAGTGTTATTTTTGGTGGTCTTCTTGCAGGCAGTTCATTAGTCTCACATGACTTCGTGCTTCCAAACAAGTCCATAAAGTAGCATCAGAATGTGAGTAGATGAACACTCCCCAGGCATGTGAAATTTATAATAGAAATTCCAAGAAGGTAAAAGCAATTTACCACAACTGTGTCTCTAACACTTCTCTTTCTTGATTCATCATTGATATCACTCACTGAAGATGGATTTTTCTGCAACTCTGACAAATTCCAGTAGAATCGATTTAGAGCAGAGTTCTTTTTCTGAAGATCTATTGCCTCTTCAGCAGATGAGATAAGCCCTCCATGTGACTTCTTAAGACGGAAAAGCCTTGCCTCATAATCCTGAAGAAGGAAGACAGTTTTGAAGGTCATGCTTCATTTTTCCTTTTAATTTCTCCCATGTGCTCAAAGTGATCAAGTATTAAAGGGAAAAACTGCTCATCACCTTAAACAACTCTTCTACTTCACAATGAAGACATGTTGGACCATCACCTCCAGATTGGCAAATACGACAATACCTCACACGTTCAATATCCTCTTCTTTTGGTTTCTGCATTGTCTGATCAATATCCAGAAGTTGATCTACTAGTCTTTTCCTAGATGTTTCTAATTGGTCCAAACGAGTCTGGATATGGTACTTCAAAGCAGTAATGCTACGGAAGCTGGATATAAGCCAAGAAAAGTTAGTTCACCAGAACATGCAGGCAAACACCTCAATCTAGAGGCACTTAGAAAGTTATCCCAAGAGCACAACTGCAAATGCTTTCGTCTTTATACCAAAAGATAATTGTTTACGACTATCTTCAAGTGTCAAAATAACTAGCACCCTTCCATGCTCTCACTCATATTCTTCACTAAGATATCTCAATATCTATTATGAAAATGTGTACTAGTTCATCAAAAGGATTTTGCTAAGAAAGTTGGACTTTTATTTTGAGCATGTCAGTCACTGGCCACAAACTGAAACTCTCTATCATCACAGTGCAACTAAGCTAGTATGTCAAGCTATCAAGTTATTCAAGCATAACGCATGAGGCCTGAACCAAGAAACATCAATAGAGCATGACTCAACAATGTACAGGTTGCAACTTGTGACTTGTGAGAGAAAGAAACAATTGGATATAAACAAGCATCAAGATACAAATGCAGAAGAGTCACTAACCGCGATATGATCTTTGATGACCTAGAGTTGTTCGGACTTCCTGAAACAGCCTCTTCAGTTTTTCTTATCAACTCTTTTGAGAAATCATTGTTCAGCTCAGCATGATGAAGGGCATCCAACCACCAACCCGTATATTGATCCTTTTTATCACTCAATGCATCAGAAACCTGTCAAGGATTTCGATTGTCCCCAAAATCAAGCAGTTGAAGAAACATATGAGATAAACAAAAATGGAAGAGAAAAGGGCATGCCTTGTGTCATCCAGCACACAAAAACGATGGCATGATAAATAGGATCATCAAAGGACCAAAGTGAAAATGATGGGCTTGGATTAGAAGTAAGCAAAGCAAGACATTATAACCAATCTAACCTCCACTTCTTCTACCTTATGAAATTTTCTTCAACTGGTATATGGCTTATGGATAACATGTAAGAGTGCCTCTACATGTCCTTTACACAAGGTAGTATCTTGCAGGAACAAAGCAGTTGTTTTGTAAATTTAATGATCAAATTTTGGAAGACTTGTAACGTGTGGAAGGAAAGTGCAGCTATATGTTTCATGAAAAAATCAGGTGCAGATTGGTAGATATAAATTTCTAAGGGACTCCTCATTAGGAACCAGTGTTGCATGAGCTAGCAGCAACAGATGTAAACAGTATCTTCACTTCCTTCTTGAAAAGAAAGAGATGAATATTTATAAATTTAACTGCATATTCTGTGTGTATGAGGACGAGAACAGAAGCTACCTGCATGTATGATTTTCTGAATTCGTCTTGAACAATGCTATGCTTTGATATAAAGACAGATAGGTACTTCTGCTTTAAATTGTCACATGCTGTTTTCAAGTAACTAATACTTGAAGACCTGGATGCATCACTATCTTGATCAATTTCTAAACATTGTTCCTTTCCATCAGTAGGGGAGTCTACAATGTCTTCTCCCCTAAATTTTTGCATCTGTGAAGCATCATCTGTTTCAAAACTGTGCCTATTTAAAATCTTTTCAGTGCTTCCATAATCATGTCCATTTGGTGAGAGTTGTGATGAGCATTCTACAGTCATAGGAAGAAGTTCACTTAGATTGTGATGAATGTGAATATTCAGCAAAGGGTCTAGACGAAAGTCTTCAGCATGCTCTGCAGTCAGAGCTAATGCTTCTTGGTACAATAACACTGCTTCAGAAAAATTTTGCTTAATTATGGATATCCCTGCAAGCGCATTTAAAGCAACAACTAATTTCCTTAGAGCTTCCTCTCCTTCCACCTTAGTCTTACCGACAAGAACCTACAAAGGAAAAGATAAGAATAAAAACAAAGGTACATATTAATATTAAGTGCAAAATTTACAGAAGAGACTGGTATTTGACTTACCATCAATATTTCCTCCATGGTCATAGGAGATTGCTGCACAGAACGAAGACCAGAACTTCCTACTTGAGGGTGGCAGCAAGCTTGACGAAGCTTCAAGAGTGAGTTAAGTAACTTGGCAGCTTCATTAGGTGTGATTACATGACAGGCCAAAACATCAGAAGATAGAGAACCTAGATGAAGAGAACACGGTCATGTTAGAAGATTTCAAAGTTTCTTTCCCATATTGCATATCCATTAATCCATTATTTGCTTCTAATAGACACTTATACAAAGATTCAGGACAACCATTGACAACCTGGGACTTTTCTTTTGAGAACATCATCTTTCAAACTTTCAATAACTTCACGGGCATAACTCACACAAGTTTCGTGCTGCCTCTGATAGAAATGCTCTTCAATTGCTGAGAAAGTGAGCCAAGAGATGCACTCTTCCTGAGGTGGAATTTCCAACTCATCAGCAACTTCTTTTTTTGAAGAACGCCACATTATCTGTTTGAAGAATGTATGAGTAAATTCCATTGCTCCCACATATCTCCTCTGTATGAGAAGAAAATCTGAAAGGTTAGGATTATGTATAAGTTTATCAAGAATAAGAATTGCACAAAATCGAAAGAGTAAATTAATACTCGATCATGGCTTGAACATTATGAAAGAAAAAAATTTTCTTGTCCCTTGATCAAGAAGAAAGGGGAAAAAGACCAAGAAAAAGGGTGAACTAGAAAGAAAACGAACTACTCCTCCTCAAAAAGAAAATTGGGCGCATACACAAACAAATTAAAAGAGAAAACCCTAGGGCTCTTTTTCTCATTACACATATTATACACTGGTACTACCAGTATGACCTAAAGAGCTACATGCCCCAATATCCATAACTTGTAGATAATTATCTATACTACTGAATATTCCCAAGTAAAGACTTAGTTTCACACCTCATATGGATCTCTTATAACATCAATCCACCATCTTGAAACATCAAAAGGGCTTGCTTTCAGGAATCTTAGAAGTCCATAGAGGTCATCAAGTTTGCGCTGTATTGGGGTCCCCGTAATACACCAACGATATTTAGCAGATAATCGAAGAGCCATCTCTGTGGCAGCAGCTGAATTTGTTTCCACCATTTGGGCCTCATCCAAGCAAATTCTCCACCAATATATTCTGGTGAGAAGTGTTGGAATAACAGGGTACCTGTCCACCATACAGCATCAGATACATGATTTCTCTTGAAACACCTTTCTCTATCAAAAAAGAGAGTTGTTTGATGGCTGGATCTTTTGGCATCAGACATGTTACTTCTTTGAATAAGCACAAGACTACAGATTGGGCATGTTATCATCTAAATAGCACCATATGGTGTCACCCATGTACAAAGGTTTCAGCAAAAATTCTCAATGTGATGCATCACGTCAATACATCTAGCTGAAGTTAGTTCACCAGCAAATGAACATATATATATTTTTTTAATATGAAACGAATCCACACAAGTTCAAATAAGATTCATTACTAACTCAAAAACAATAAGATCTGTAAGAACCTCTTCTGGAATCTCAAGAAGCGTCGATCACCTTCATGCCTATCAAAGTCATGGGACAAGTCTTCTTTAAGCACATCATATGTTGTCAAAACAATGTCAGCGCTGGCAAGTTCACTGATATCAACTGCAGATGTATTTGACAGAGAAGTATCTCGTACGCCTTCGTAAATGCAAGTTTTTAAGGATCCTGGACGAGTATGGCTGAAAAAAAATGTGAAAAACAAGTCAGCCACAATAATAGTCTAACAAATTTCAATTTCTAATGAATTCTATATTTAATAGATATGAACTGTTAGATGATTATGAGGGCGAGCTTTGAAGCAACTGGTAAAGTTACTCCTTTGTGACCAAAAGATCACAAGTTCGAGCCACGAAAACAGCGTCTTTGTAGAAATGCAAATTGACTTTAACTTTTGAACTGTTAGATGATTATCATGTACAGAACAAATTATCTAGTTCCACACACACGTATGAGCCATCATCCAAACATCATATCGGAGACCTCTGGTATTTATAACCAAAAAATGTGCACTCTTACATCTACAAATGGAAGAAAATTATAAAAAAAGCTATTCAGTTGCAAAACCAACCATACTGAGCTAAAACATTACATAAAATAGTTCCAAATTAGATATGCTGACATACAACAAAAGAATCACCATACAAGTGGGGATCAATAGCCCAGTAATAGCATAGTTGATAATAGTATTGTAACAGATAATGGTATTGAATCTAAAATAAAGATAACTGGACGGACAGATAACTAATAGTGCTAAAATGCCATGTTTACTGCTTGAGCATGTTTAGAAACCCAAATTGTGTGCAGGTTATCAAATACAGGACCATAATCATATACAAAAATCATAAACAAGTACAAAACAAAATATATTTGAAAGGGATGTATCAAGCTTGCCAAATTAGAAGTTGTACCGTTCAATTTCAACATGCCACTGTGGCAAGATAGGAGCTGGACAGACTATAAGTGTCGCACCAGTAGCAATAGGTGTATCAGTAGCTTGAATTAATTCAGAACACATTTCACAAATGTATTCCCCGTCTCTCTCAACTAATTTGATTGAAGTTTTCTTTCTATGCTTTTTTAACTGAACTGCTGACCTCTTTTTCTTCCCTCTAGGTGAATAACCAACGCAATCTGCATGTTGCCAAGCATCACAAATATCACACTGTACCCAAAGTCCTTTATATTTGTAACTTTCAGTCACAGCTCCACATGTGCACTCAACACGCTCCCTCTTCAACCTCTTAATGTTGATTTTCTGATCTTCAGTATCTCGCCTTATAATGTCAAGGACACCACCATCAGAAGACGACTTCCTATGAGAAAATATGCAAGCAAGCAACTCAACAGTTTTGCCCAAGCCCATCTCATCTGTCATTATAATAAATGACTTTAATGAATATAGTAACTTCGTGCAAGGACAGATACACAGTCCTTTTCCCTCTGCAACATTAAGATACAGGTGCTCCAAAGAGAAATAACATTTGGTGAAAAGCTAAAGAAAGTTATATTATTACTTGATGCAAATATATAAAAGTGAATCTTGTACGCAGAGTATTCACTTATTGCCCATGGAGTCAAACACACCTTGCCCTCTATTATGAAAGAAAGTAACTTCATTGCTAGCCTGCTTCAACTACATCTTTGCCAAACTCTAGTTCCACATAGAGTTCACACAAACACAAGCCTATCATGGAAAAAATGCATCTTTGACCATACGAAAATACAATGCTGGACTTACCCGCAAGGACTCCACCAAAGACATATGCAGAAGAAAGCTCTGGATGCAGTGAGACAGTGCCGCTGAGGAATCAAAAGATCAGAAATAACTCGATGAGAGAGAGCAGGTGGAGGAGGAATATAAACCTGCATTTCACCTTCATTGCAGGGTGGAGTTGAGAAAAATATACCTGAATGGGTTACAGTACATTTTTGAAGAAGTATCCAAGAAACTGACAGCAATGCATAGGGGAGAAAAGACTTGACTTTTCTTTCTTTCCCAAGAACTATCTGACTCTCCTTTCTCTCGTTTCACCATCCAGTAAACTGCACGTCGTTGATAAGGTCTCAGCACAGGAAGTAAGTCAGGCAGGTCATCTTCAAGCAGCGGATCAGATCTGCGGAAAGACAGATACTCAATTCAACTTAGCCCTATATCCAAAACTAGTAGGCAGAAAAGACATCCACTAGCAAGTAGTGATAAAGCCCAAATCATTAGCTGCAAAAATAAAAAATAACACGAACAGAAGCTCACTTCGATGGCTTAATGGCCTCATAAAACCTAGCAACGTCAAATTTGACACTTTTCATGGAGTTGGAAGTATCCTCTTGCCTCCCTTCAATTGAATCAACTTCCATATCAGTTGATGTATTAATTCCATACCTAGCCTCTAAAGTCATAACTTCTGGTCGCAACCAAGCCATCACATTCATCATACTCTTCTTCCAAAGTTGTCTAGTATTTTCTAGAAGTGACCCACAAGCATCAAAAACACTCTTTAGAATCTGCACCCTCATCCTAAGTGACACTATTCCAGGTGAAAACTTAACCCCCAAAACAGGCCTCAATGTCATAAACTCCATACTAGTCAAGTGAACAAGGGAAGTGATACCCTCATCTGACCCATCAAATCTCCCCGATAACATCACAGCTTGAATTTCCTCATTCTGCACAGTGAATGTGTGGACGAACTCCAAAGATATATTGTTAGAGGATAAAACAGGCCAATGACCTAACTTAATACGATCAAAAACATAACTGTCTATGTTGCAAACTCGAAACCTTAGTGAGTAGCTGGACTGCTGAAAGAAACCCTCATCTATTGTAAGATCAGTGTAGGATGGCGTGATGTTCAAATCGGTTAAAATGACTTCAGAAATATCAAAATCTGAACGCCAGTGACAGCTGCTATGAAGCTGGACGTAGTAGTCAGGTGTACTGACATCAAAAGATTTCAAATTTTCTGCTGCCTTAAGTTCAGGGCCACTACTTCCAGTAATAGGGGTCGTAGAAACATTTGTTTGAATAATTAAGCCACCAGAACGTTGTGGACGTGACTGTTTCCTCCTACCCATCACTGAACAAAACCAAAGTAAAGTGGGAAAGATGTTAAAACAAATAAACATAAAAGCAAGAATAGAAAGTTAGGGTTTTGAAAAACTAATTAGGAAATTAGTATAGAAATGTGAAGGTGGGAAATTGTGTGCAAAAATAGGCTAGCTAACATAAATGAAGGAAAATAACAATTTTTTTCACTAGAGAATAAATAAAATGCAATTAATATCTATCAATCAAGCAATGCAAATGTAGAAATTGTTAAACCCTAAAAGAAAAGTGCAAGCTTTATGGTGAATGGCGTACAAGAAAAGGATTTCCGGAACAAAACCAGATCATCTGTCAAATTGCAGAAGTAATTGAATAGAGAAGGAAGAAAGGAGGAACCTGGAAAATTAGAAGTTGAACAGAGAGTGCGAGCGTAGAATCCGAATTATAGAATAGCACATCAGCATCGATAGCCTTGGACTGCAAAGCGATAATAAAAGTACAATTCAACGGCTCTCCTCCGTCGTGAACTTGGACACTCAACAAATTAAAACATCTTTTCTCTCTGTTTGCTTATTTATTATTTATTATTTTATGCTTTTTAATAATAATGTTAATATTTAACAGCTTTGTTGTTAATAAGTTTCTTAAATTGATTAACATTTATATATCTTACGTAATAATATAATTTTATATATACTTGTCATGCTCGTTAAGAATTTGGATTATATAAAATTTTAATTTTAATTTATGATAAAATATTTTTATTTATATGTTTAAAGTAAAATTTATTTTTTATTTATTTAATTCTAAATAAAGTTATAATTAAGGAAAATTTATATTTATTTTGAAATAATTTTTATACTAAAATTGATTAAATTATTAAACAATAGATTCAAAATATAGGGAACATTTTAGCGATAAATAATGAAACAAAAGAAGAATTTTTAGATTAATTTTTTAAATACATATCTTAGGAATAATTTTACGTTTTTAATAAAATTGCAATTAATTATAAAAAATCCCAAACTTTGCTTAATTTTACAATTATAACCCGAACTTTAAAAAGTGAGAATTAAATACTTAAATTTTCAATTTTTTTGCAATTCTAGCTCAACGTTAGTGTCTCCGTTAAGTTTGTTATACGTGACTTGTCACGTGTTTCAACACTTATACACATTAGACCAAATTAATATAACTAATGAAGATTAACTAAATTACGTCGTTTCATAACATAACTAAAACTAACGAAATCTCTAAATCAAAGGCAGCCCTTCGTTTATGCATTGCATCAAGCTATTATCTTCGCTCTCGCATTGCACCAAGCTCCTATGTTCATTCTCGCATCGCAGCACTTGAAACTCAATTTATTCTCGCATCAAACTCGCGACTAATGGCTAAAATCTCCAAATCAAATTCGCATAATAGCTTCTTCTCGCACCAACAAAGCCGTTTCTTTTCAATAACTTCTTCTCACACAAGCACAACAGTTTATCTTTGCACCAGCATAGCAGGGATTTCAACGATTGGCCACGAGTCTGTGAGAACAAACTGAGCTTCTTGAGCTACGATGCCATAACGAACAGAGTAGTTTGATGCGATGCAAGAACGAAGTGAGGAGTAGTGGACGCTTGTATGAGAACGAAGAGTTGACTATAATTAAGGGATTTTATTCCCAAAAATGACTTAGTTTTAGTTATGTTGTTAAATGACATAGTTTAGTTAATCTTTATTAGTTATGTTAATTTTGTTCCGATGTGTATAAGTGTTGGAAAACGTAGCAAGTCACATCAACAAACTTAATTGAAACATTGCCATAAGGTTAGAATTTAAAAAAATTGAAAGTTTGAGTATTTAATTGTCAATTTTTAAAGTTCATATTATAATTACAAAATTGAGCAAAATTTGAGATTCTTTTTATAATGAACCCATAAAATTTTGAATGATATTATTTGAAGTAAAAAATATAGATAAGAATTTATTAGATAACTTTGTAGTTTGTAAATTTATTGGTGTGCATAATTTTTATAAATAAGGGATGTTTATTTCTTTTTAATTCATTTTTAAATATAAAATACATTACTAAAACATATTTATTTATATGACATTTTCTTTTTTGAAAAAATTAAAAAATCATAAGTTTATTAAAAAATTGTATTTTTTCAAGTTACAAACAATTGGTTTTTAAATTGGAAAAACTTATTTTCTTTCTATTTTATTTATTTTCTGTAACACCCCACTCCCGCTGAACCCGAACCCGATATCAACAGTGATACCCGGATCCGTGCCCCGCGAGGGTGGCGTGTCACATCACTTAACAAAATCACTTAACAAAAGTCAGTA
>JAOTJB010000208.1:22347352-22363352 GCA_027123815.1 Erythroxylum minutifolium
GAATTCATTCTCAAATAGATGCTAGTATACTTATGTATTTAATAAATAACATTGTTTTGAATAACTTTTTGCACTTAAAATGGAACTGATGTTTGTATTTCATATTTTGAGGAAAGATATCGTTTTCAATAAACCTACAATTGAAGTGCAAAGAAAATGTTTTATTTTTTGAAACTACATTTTTGAGCAACTTTGCATTTGGATTTCAAAAGATGATTTTCACTGCGTGAAATAATATTTTGGAACTTACATATGCGTAACCAAGCTGTGTATGTTGCATGTATGTATTATCTTTTGGCTTAGAGCCATGACAAGGTTTCATTTTCCCCAAGTCACGTATAGAGGATTAGTGAAGTCAAAGGAGTGCACACCTTCTTTTGAGTTGAGTTGGGGAAAACATATCTCTTAAATGGGATTAGGACATCCCAAGACATGTATGATGACTTGTATGTGAATTTTAAACCTAGATAATGCATAGTAGAATTCATTCTCAAATAGATGAATTCATTCTCAAATAGATGCTAGTATACTTATGTATTTAATAAATAACATTGTTTTGAATAACTTTTTGCACTTAGAGTGGAACTCATGTTTGTATTTCATATTTTGAGGAATGATATCGTTTTCAATAAACCTATAATTGAAGTCCAAAGGAAAATGTTTTATTTTCTGAAACTACATTTTTGAACAACTTTGGATTTGGATTTCAAAAGATGATTTTCACTGCGTGAAATAATATTTTGGAACTTACATATGCGTAACCAAGTAATGTATGTTGCATGTATGTATTCTCTTTTGGCTTAGAGCCATGGCAAGGTTCCATTTTATTGGTTGGACCGATAAATAAAGACATGGTACCTTGATTTTTTGTACTTAATATTTGTATATGATTTTTTTTTGTGATTGGTGAGGAGACGATTGGCTAATTGTGTGCTGGGTATAACAGATTAAGTGACCCCCGTACCCTTGACGTTGGTACAAAAAAGTCGAGTCCCTGTAACGACACCATTCTATAGGACTCACGTGTGATTGCATACTTAGAGGTATGGTCACCGACAAGGTCATCACCTAGGGTCATGACGCTCTTGTCAACTGTAATCTGGACTCACCACAGATGAAAATCGAGCCAACACTGGGATTCTGTTGCTATGCACACTAGTTTGGCCGACTAGTGGTGACACAAATAATTATTTTGGCTTATTATGATATTTGGCTTCCTGAAGAGATTTAATTTTTACATGTGATGCTTTTCTGCTTATGTGTACTAGAACTGGAACCTATGTTCACTGAATGAGTGATTAATAGGCTAGGCCTATGTGATTCCTAAACAATATGGCATTAGTCATAGACTCGGTCTATGTGCTTCTATATCATGCATATTCACTTCATAGGTGATTATGTGCATGTTAGATGTGTAAAATCGTCCTTAGGTTATTTAGACTATTTTGGTGTGTACCGGGTTCTATTTGCGATATATTTTTCTTCTACTCACTGAGTATATAGTGTACTCACCCCCTCCGCTTTCCAACCATGTAGGTTAATTTAGTGAGCTTGAAGCTCTGAGTGGTTCGTGTGGTCTTTTGACATATTCAGGGCATTACTGCACATGGGTAGTCTTTATTTTGTACTTTTGTTGTATAGTGGCTCATGATCATGTTTATATGCTTTATAATTTTGTAAATTAACTCTTGACTATCATATGGTTTGTAAATGACTTATGTGGGAACCTTTTTGTGTTGCCCAAATGTTTTTTTTAAAGATAGTTAGTTAGCCTTATATAGTTGGGTTAAAGGTACTGTGAGTATTCTTAGCCCAGGTATGCGGCGGTTGTCATGACCCCGATATGGTTCCAGGTCATGACAAATGCACTTTAATGTAATTCTGACTCCTTCAGTCATTCTTAGGGCTCATACTCGTCAGTTTATGGTATGAGTCAGACTGGTAAGGAGTTAAGAGTGCATTTATTTACCTCTTACTATTAATCAATCAACTCTTGTTGGATGCTTCGGGCCATTAGGATCAGTCAGACTAATTCAATTTCCTTTTCACTTTTAGGTTTGTGAAAACAAAACAGAATTGAAGGCTAAATTTAAGGATATCTAAAAGAGAAATATGATATTTTTAACTCTGAAACTGAAGAAGAAGATAAGGTTTGTGATGTTTCAAATCTTGATGAGTTATTCATATTCTGCAAAAAAATTATATAATTGCTTCTGTTATGTCATTAAGATATTGAATAGAATAGTAGTTGGAAATAGGTAGAAACATATCTTTGAAGTTACGCGTTATGTATGAAAACTTCTGTGAATTGATGATGTGTGCAAATGCATGTGGTGGCCATTTCTTTTAGTGGAATTACTGTTGCAATTGCTATACTCGTGTTGGTAATGTATGGCAAATATTCTAGTTTCTGCTTTTGGTTATGAAGTGGATTGTGTTTCTCATGTTTTACAAGTGCAATAAATGATGAATGGTTTTTATTTTCAGATTAAATTGGGAGAACTTGGGTGGAAGGAAAGGTATTACAATAAGAAGTTTTCAGCAAAATCTCTAGAAGAACGTGAAAGTATACAACGAGATGTTGTAAGTTTTAAAATCTAAATTATTTTCTTTGTATCTTCAAAAATGATGGAGTTCTATTTATTAGTTAACATCCATTTGAGTTGATTCTGGAGTACACAGAAGGGCTATGTTGGGTTATGCATTAATACTATGAAGGTGTTTGCTCTTGGACGTGGTGACTTGTCTTGAATTCTATCTATTCCTTGTTTTTTATTCTTTTCTCCCTATTAATGGTTCTGTTTTTCTTTAGGCTTGTAGATTTTATCCGAAAATAAAGTTTAAAAACCTTTGATAGAAATTTTGGTGCGAGGTAGTGTTCCGGTGACGACAACCATGCCATGAGTTTGGTTAATGTTTAGTGAGAGGTCTATTATGAAATGCGAATTCTATTAGCTTAGATTTTAAAGGAAATTTATAACATATTGTATACGAATTATCTTCTATTGAATCAATGAGTTATCCTATTTTGCTTTTACATATTGCAGTTGGTTCTTTCGTTTCATTTTGGACTCTCTGTACTCTCCTAGGCATCTAATAAGTCCTCAAGGGCAATAATGGAATGAATATATTGATACTTCAAATCAAAGTGGCAGTTACAATAAGTGATGTAAGTACTGTGTAACAAATTAACAAAAGTGTTGATTTATTATAATAATATGCAGATAAATATTTTAAATTAATTGGTAAATTTTATTATAATAATATACATGCGAGTGATCTTAAAAAAGATGCACAAGGCAAATTGTACGCTTATTTTTTTACTTAAAGTTGGTAGAAATTTTTCATGTAAAAAATTGTCTAAAAATGAAAAATATCGACAGAGAAAAGCATTTAAAAGCTTATACAAAGTGTTTAAAATAGCATTTATATATCTAAGAAAGCAGTCGAAAACATAAGTTTTCGATGCATTTATGTGTAAATAGATTTTCGACGCTTAGATACGTAAAAAATGTATATTTTATCGACACATCTATATGTCTAAGAAAACCATCGAAAATAATTTTTGTGATATTTGTTTTTCCCACGCTTTATAAAGCGTCTAAAATTATTTTTTAGTCGCAAAAAAGTGTCTAAAAATTTCATATTTTGTGTCTTTAAATTCCATATTTTATTGTAGTGTTTATTATATACCGGTTTAACATCTAAATCTTAAACCTTTCTTTTGATCGGTTCGATGTCCGATTCGGTCCGGTTTTTAAAACATTGACAAGAAATTATGTTTTATGAACAAATAAAATAATTCCCCGTACGCAAACAAACTCTAAAAGCTAGATTCCCCACCACAACCGTATAAGACTTGTCTGGCTGATGCATAACCCATGAGTCGATGGAGTGGCGAAACTCCAGCCTGCCTTTGATCAGGAGGTCCAGCTGCATCCTTATGCTTGTTTTGGGGCACATTTCTTTGAGTTGGAGGGTCGTTGAATGATGTATGGGAAAAAGAAGGATCCCTGTCTGCCACTGTGGTGCTTTCGCTGAGAGAGAGTCCGTATTCATCAGAATATGACATGGGATTTGCATGCCGATTGCCACTTTCACCCAGTACTCTCCTCCTCCTATTAGTAGTTGTAGCACCATTGTCCTCGTCAACCTCACTTGGTGGAGGAGTTTTGGTACCCGGCATGTAAGGAATAAGATGAGATCCGCTGACTAGAGTAAATTTAAGTGCCTCAGAACAACCATAACATATAACCCTATGACACCTTCGTTTAATGAGGAGAAAATCTGATGATAGGTGCAGCAGATTTAGGCATCGAGGACAAGTTATAAATGGAGCTCCACCTGCCATCGGCCTGATGTGCCTCTTAGCTGAATAATGTTTCTCCCTCGAGCACTTCTTCACTTCATCAACTCTATACCTCTGATTCTCAGAATAGGCTCCAAGGCTGTTATATTGAAATTCAGATTCCACAGGCCGCAAGGGACTCGAGGGACAAGAGAGGTACAAGTTGATCTCGGGATGGACACTGCATAAACCTTTATTATGCCGTATGTCAGGAGGCATTTGTGCTGATCTCCTCAAGTCTTTGGGACAGCAACACAATGAATGATCAACTTGGTGCCTAAAGTTTGCTACCGCTGCTGAGAACGGTGTTCTCCAGTGTTTGTTCTTGTGAGGCCAATTTTTCAACTCTCTAACTCCCGCGGCGTAGTCATAACGGTTATAAAAGTTTTCCTCCTCTGAGAACTCATCTTCATGGGACGTAGAAATCCCCAGATCTTGCCCAGTTCCAGAAGAAAGTCTTCCATTTCCCTTCTCATTCGGAATAGACACTTTCTGCAGTTGATCCTTCAACTCATGAACAATTCTTAACAGTTTCAACTTCTCCTGTCCACTGTATGCAAGCCTGTCATGTGAATTAAAGCCTGCATTGGAATGGAACTCATTGTGCAATTGATTGGAAGGACCACCAGTTTCATAGTCAGCAGCCATATTCCTCTGACTGAAAGTCAGCTTAGACTGGCATTCATCTTCTTTTAATCTGCTCCAATCTCTAGTTGAATGGTGAAGTCTTGCAGGGTCTGGCAATTCATCTTGATCCAACATGATTAATTTCCTGTCATTTTGTGTCTTATCAGAAAGAAGCGACGGATAATTTCTCGATAGAATTTGCTTTTCAAGAATACCACATGCAACTATATTTTCCCTTCGAAAATCCTCATCAGAAGTAGAATGGTGCACAGGCCTATAAACTTTTCGGTGTGAATTTTTGCGGTGATTAGATAATTGGTCATCGGTTCCTTCACAAGAAGAAACAACATCATCATAATATGCACGAGAACTTCTGGTCGTCGGCGATTTAGACAAATCAACGAGGGTACCACTGAGCTCAGAGCTCGGATCGATGTCTGTTGTTTCAAAGGTTTCAGTGGACCTTACACATTCAAAGACATGATAATTACTAACATCAGGATACCTCTGCTGTTCATTAGGAGAAGCAACAAGAGTCTCTGGTGCTACACACGTTCCCTCTAGCATATTAGATCCCTTTGTGTCAACCAACTTCTCAGTGTGACATTTTCCGGAACTGGAACTGCAACTAGAACTGTTTTCTGATTCTATTTTGGCGTTTACTCCAGAAGATGGTGAGCTTTGATCATAAAGCTCCGCATCTGAATCGCCACCACTAAACAGGAACATCTCTTCAGTCCCACGATGGGTAGGTTTGACTAATGAAGAAACCTTTTTGGACATTTTAGGCTGTCCAAGGTTGCATCCCAGAGGTTTGTTTTGGTGATTTCTTTTTGTAGGACTTCCCTTCGATAAATTCACAACGTCAAGAGTGAGCTCGTCAAATAACCCAAGTTTAATTTTGTTTCTCTCATCTTTATGGTCTCCGTTTGAGAAGTTTGAACTTCCAAGCTTCTCATTACCTGAATAAGCAGATTCATTTTCAACGCTTCCATTGTTTTGGTCTTCATCTTTCAAATTTATGCTACCGAGCTGCTCAGTATCGCAACTGTCATATTTTATCTGGTTGTTTGCATTGATATGGTCTAAAGAGCATTCCCCCGAGTGATGAAAAACTGCTTCATGACTAGAGCTGGTAGACTCCTTATCTTCGTAAGCACAATTTTTATCGTCCCTCTGAAATGCAGCACTCACACCATTTTCCTGCAACGCTAATGTCCTTTTTTCATTGTGCCTCCAACCTTTTGCTGCATAAAAGCAGAAAAGTAAGATGAACTGCAGATGATACGACAGGAGGGGAAGTGATTTCAATTAAAAAAAATGTACAGACAGCAAAAAGATATATAGCCTACTTTGCATTGAGGAGTTAGCAAGGATAGTCTGTGGCAAAATAGATGTATTTAAGAGTCCGTATTACAATGGATTCATCAATTACTCTGAACATTAACACAAAGAAAGGTGGCGATACTCCAACATTTCGATGTTCTGCTGAGGTTCACAGGAGATAAGACAAGACAGAGCCATACTAAGGAGCCCACTTTCTAACTGGGGATACCTAGGCTACTATTTCTTAAAAGAGACAACTTTGAATGAGACAGACATGTACCTTGGAGACGCGTTCCACAGCCACCGCATTCATAAACTGGAAGATCCTGAAATTCGGGAAGAATCTTCCTACACTTGGGGCATTTAACAAATCGAATCTTGGCAGCCCCCACACTAGTCATGACCCTCTCCTACTCTTATGCCTCCGGACGCTAAGGGGCTTCGACCATAAAACTTCTGGTGATAATGGTTCCAGTGACGAATAGTCATGAAGTAGATTCAACCATCTTTGTGGTCCGAGCTTGTTCAGTCGAAGTCAACAAGGCTATACACAACCTCCTGCTACTATTAAGTAATTCAAAAAATACCAATTTCTTCTGAAGCTAAAAAGCACCAAAATTCAAACAATTAGAGCCACAAAGGAACCAGTCAATCACTGATCTCCATACAATCAACAACCATGTAGTTATAATAAAAAATAAAAAAGAAGATCCAAACCTTTTGATCTGCAACCAAAGGGTTCTTGTTGTGATGTTTTGGATCTGATCATGAGCTTAGTTTAGAGTGTGAAGAAAGTCTTAACATATCATATCAATTCCAGGAAAGAAGAAAGGAGCAGAGAGGGAAGAGAGAAAATTTTAAAGGGAAGAAAGAAGACGAAGAAGCTTAGTATGAGTTGATGATTAAGAATGCCATTAGTTTGATTGCTATAGTCCACAGAGAGAGAGAAGGAGCGCGTTGAAGGCATTTAAAGTTCAACCTCCTACTACTACAGGTCAGGTCGTTCACAGCTTGCCTTGCATTTCATTCCAGTATCATGAAATTAACATCTTTGCATTTGATCTTCTTTTTCAAAGAGTCTTTGTCCAATCTTTCAAAAGTTCTAGTTAGTTATCTCATTTTGACTTTTGGTTACGTGTGTGTTTATAATATGTGAATGGGGGATTAGTTAAGGGGACACTCCTTATTCTGGCGAATTGTAATCTGCCAGATGGATCTTCCCATTACTAATGCAATTCAAGGCATCCACAAACGCGCACAGTTACTGTCACAGGCTCACAGCCACAAAGTCCACCATTAGCTGTCAAGAACAACTCATCGTTTGTTTTTCTCGTCTCGAAAACATTTTGTTCCCAGTTTGTTATATCTTTCCATTCTTATCTTAGACTTTTGAATGAAATGATTATAATAATGCTTTAAAAAATGAGATTGAAGAGACATTTTAAATTTTAATTTTTATATCATAAGCATTAATTATATGATTCGGATTAGAGGACAAGTGATTGAGCATATAAAGGAACTAGTCAACAACCCTTTTTGTTCTATTTGATAATATTCCACCTTTGACTATATCTCCCCATTCCACCTTAGACTATATCTTCCCCCCCTCTCGCTTTTTCCCGGTTGACAATCACAATTCAAATGATGGAAGTCAAGTCCGCCGATTAGAAGTCAAATGACAAGCATTCTCAAGTTTAAACATTGTTTTAGCAACCAAAAGGTTAAAGCAGTGAATTGCTATTAAACATTTTGTAAAAAGTTTTAGTTATTCTGTTTATTTTTAATATCATTTTATATTTTAATATTTATAAAATAATATTATTTGCACCTTAAAACTTAATTTTGCTAAGTCTTTGAAAAATTATTATTAAGTCATTTGACGTGGTATGCTAATTAAGCAACATAACATCATTGACTATTAAGTAAAAAATTAAATTACTATAATTATTATGTTCATCCATTTTCTTAATTGATGGTGGCAATACATCACCATGGTTACCCCATAGCTGCGAAGATAGTTAAATATCACCACCACAACTTAAATTTTATCAACTCCTCTTGATGTTCTTACACCACCGATTCTTACTTGAACAACCCTCCACTTAGTTAAATATCACCACCGCAGCTTAAATTTTATCAACTCGTCTTGATGTTCTTACACCACCGATTCTTACTTCAACAACCCTCCACTTTTTTCCTCTTCTCTGTCGAATCAATTCGTTGATCGAAACAATCAAACTTTATCATAAAAAAATGGTATCTTCTGTTAGTTTATGCCCTTACAGTTAATCAGTTGGTTACAATTTTAATGTATAAAGTTATTATTTAATTAATAAAGACATTCTTTATTTTTATGCACTATGTTAATTGCATTTGACGTCTTAATACTAAAAGCAAAATCTATAGAATAATAACTATATAATTGAAATTATGATGATATCATAATTATGAGATTTAATTTACATTTATATATTATTCTCAAATGTTCCTAGTTGTAGTTTCATCAAGGCATGATATTGATGAAACAGTAAAACTACAACACATATGTTTTTTTCTTATGAAGAAAGTAATTGATCCCATAAATTAAAATATGGAGATATTTAAACTAATATTTGAGTGCTTATTAGAGAATAAGTTCACTGAACTATGAAGATCTTAAATGGAATATTACTTTTGTGTTTGTGAATTTCCTCATAATGATAGCTATATAATTGATCCGTAGACTTGAGATTACCAAGATATTTTATGTGGGAATTTCTGTATTTTGATACTATCTATGAACTGTCTTAGGATAATTCAGTTGATAGAGTTTAGAAGCAATATGAACTATATGGAGACAATTGAGTTAGTCAATAAAGGATTCGTCACTCTAAAGTAGTTAGAGAGAATGTTTTATTGTTTCAAGGAATTCTCTGGCCAAATGAATAGACATTTGAAAAAATGATTTCAAATATCAATTATAAATTAATTACTAATTAGTAAGAACAAACATGATTGGATATGAAAGAGTAGACACTATATCTATGCTCTGTCCAATTGAAAAACTGGATAACAAAGGATAAAATTATACATAATAATCATGCATTAACAGGTTAAGTCAAATCATTTTGACATTCCTAATACTTGGGTGGTCATAACATGTTACTAGACATCAATCTTAATCTATCATTATAAATTGGAGAATTAAAGATAAATTAGAAGAAATTTTAATTTATCTAATTCTAATTTATAATCATTGTCAATATATTAAGAATTTAATAGGTCATGCATATAGAAGTGTTTAAAAGAGAAAAATCAATTTCAATTAAGTTGGACTTAATTATAAAATTTAAGAAACTTTAGGGTTCAAATATGAGACATTTTATTTTATTAAAATTAAAATAATTATAAATAGATTTAAACTTTAATTATAATGAATGTATTTAATTTTAACAAAAATTGAATTAATTATAAAGTTTGAGAAATATTAGGGATTAAATGTGAGATATTTGACTATATTAAATTATAATTAGAGGTTGACTTTAATTATAATTGAGGTATTAAATTTAATTTTAATAGAAATTAAAAACTCTAATGCTTTTCCTATAAATAGGAACAAGCATAAAGGAGCTAGCATTCCTGCTTAATTCCTCTTAAGAGCTAAGAAACTACTTTGTAAATACTGCTAGAAGCTGGACACATGAATAGCTCATGGTTGACATATCGAAAAGATTTCGAAAGGATTTCAAAATGAAAATCGAATAATGTATGATTTTACATTTTATGATTCAAGTTTAATTATTCAAGTTATTTAATTATCACGATCCAATCAGAAATCGTAAAATTTTTATTTTTTCATTACGTCCTTAATTCGATCACGGTTGGTTTTTAACATCTTCTTCATTTATGGCAATGAGAGAGCTCCTTTTTTTGGCATCTTCAGAGTAGTTGCAACTCTCTTTTTCTTTTGCAAGAACAAACCCTAACAAAATCCCTTTTTTCAATTCTAAAAATTCCATTTTTGATGTCTCGTTGATTTGCAACATTCCATTTTTGATGTAATAAACCTGTAAAATTCCATGCCTTGGTGATTTTAATCTTACACTAATACAAAATATTGTTGTTCATTATAAGAATTTAGTGGTTTTGTTCTAACTCTACCAAATAGAAATTTTCAAAATCCTATATATCAGTTGATTAGCATAAAAGTATAACTCGTGTATTCTTTTGCACATAACGTGTTATTTGTACAAGCCTATATTTGGTTTTGATGAGAGAAATATTGATATATGCAACTGAAGTGACCTATCAATTAGTCGATACAATAACAATGTGTTATGCACGACCCAGATATAAATTGGTTCTCCTTATTTGTGTAAACCTTTAGGAAATAATTAGGCAATAAAATAATCTAATGCAACACCCAATAAACCCTATAATCTTCGTGGAAAACCTCCTCAATGTGAGCAGTAAAAACCACTGGACCGAAGTCCAAGCAATATCTCCATTATCAACAAATAATGGGTACAATAGCAAGGTAGCAATAATAACATCAAGAATACAACAATTCTTGACAACAACATCAATAACAACAACAAGAGAAATCAACAAGAGAGTTTATGAAATCACCTGAAATCACACTCTCCAAAATAACCCGGGCATATCACCCAAAAGGTCTCCAAATAGCAAACCCACTGATCCATGTGTCCTTTATCAGCTATCAAAGTTTTAGCCCAACTGCATCATGTTTCATCATTCGATCTTGAGCTTGATTAAAACTGCTTAATGTTGGAATTTTAAGATCCTAAAAGTCAATCTAACTTTGATCCCGAATCACTAAAAAATTAGAACTTTGATCATGATTATGACTATTGGATATGAACAACTACCAGTATAGAGTAAGCCTTCAAAGTCTAAGCTCGATCAGACTACAAACAACCATCCGATCGAGGACTTAATGAAGATTGTTTAAAACTCTCTTCTAATATTTTCTCTCTTCAATCTTTTGTTTTTTTTATTCTTTACATAATGCAATCTTCACCTACATCAGCTGACTCCCCCTTATCTCTTTATACAGCAAAGGAAAAAAGAAAACAAAATTAAATTCAAACAAAGATTTATTTTTTTCAATTATGGAGGCTATAAATGTCAAATATATAGGGTTGACTAACAAATCTCCCCCTCCTGACACATTTGATTGGCTAGTTAGAACAGACTGCTATCCCGACAATCAACCTATATGTCTCAAGCTTTCTTCTTGATAACGTTTTTGTCAACATATTGGAACCATTATCGTCAATATGAATTTTCTCAAGTTCAAACTCCTTGGAGATACCTGACATTGATATGTTTTGATCTAGAGTTAAATGTGAAATTCTTACTAAGATGGATTGCACTCTGGTTGTCATAATGCAACACATATCGCTTCTATTTGAAACTAAGTTCCTGAACAAACTCTTTACCCACAACAACTCCTTAGCTACTTCTATTGCTGCAATAAACTCAGCCTTAGTGTTAGATAATGCAATGCACTTTCGTAACCTCGATTGTTATGCCACAACTCCCCCTATAAAATTAATCAGGTACCCTAAAGTAGATTTATGAGAATCAATGTCTCATGCCATAACTGAACCTGAATAACCAACCAATTTAAAATTCCCACTTCCAAAAATCAAACACAGGTTGGAAGGCCTCAGAGATATCTCATAATTTACTTTACAACTTTTCAATGCTCTTTACCCGGATCAGATAGGAATATACTACCTGTACTTACTGCATGGGCTATGTCTAGCCTTGTACATACTATAACATACATTAGACTACCCGCTACTAAAGCATAAGGAACTTTCTCCATATCTTTCTTGTCATCATCAATAGATGGACTCTTCTTGGTACTCAACTTAAAATGATTACCAAGTGGAGTACTTATTGCTTTAGCCTTATCCATATTGAATCTTTGAAGCACCTTCTCGATGTACTTCTTCTGGGACAAGTATAACCTTCTAGCCAATCTATCTTAGGAAATATGCATACTAAGGATCTGTTTTGCTGGCTTAAAGACTTTCATAGCAAAAGACTTACTCAATTACTTCTTCAACACATCAATCCTGGAGATATTCTTGCCAACAATCAGCATATCATCAACATAGAGCAGTAGAATAATAAAGTCATCATCAAAGAATCTACAAACAAACACACAATGATCTGAAGTAGTCTTCTTGTAGCCATGTTGCTTTATAACAGACTCGAACTTCCTATACCATTGCCTTGGTGCCTGTTTTAGACCATAAAGGCTTTTCTTCAATCTACAAACATAGTTTTCTTTACCTTGCACCATAAACCCCTCTGATTGCTCCATGTAAATTTCTTTTTCTAGGTCTCCTTGAAGAAATTTAGTTTTGATATCCCCATCTGCTCGACCTTCAAATCAAGATTTGCTACTAACCCAAGAACAACTTTGATGGATGGCATTTTCACAACTGGAGAAAAGATTTCATCGAAGTTAATACCTTTTATCTTATTGAACTCTTTCACAACCAGTCTGGCTTTGTACCGTGGACGTGAAGGATGCTCTTCTTGCTTCACTGTAAACACTCACTTATTCTTTAAAGCTATCTTTCCCTCGTATAACTTTACAAGATTGTAAGTGTGATTATGCTACAAGGAACTCATCTCATTTGCATAGACTCATACCACTCCTTTTTGTGTTCATCTTCTAGAACCTTTTCATAAGTTTCAGGTTCTCCCTCGTCAGTTAGTAACACATACTCATGAATAGGATAACGAGTGGAAGGATGTTTATCTCTAGTAGATCTTTTAAGTAAAACTTTTGCTAGAGCTTCTGGTTCTACTAGTTGAACATGATCAACACCATCTGCTTCAACTTGTACGAGCTCATCTTCACCATCTTCATTAAACATATTATATTGAAAATCAACCTCTGCCTCTTGTAGCGCTGCATTCAAAGGAAGTGGATCCAAGTAAGGTACACCATCACTCGAAACTTAAATTGTCTTCTTTGATCTATCAATATCTTCAATGGTTTGATCTTCCATGAAGACAACATCACGTGATGAGTTTCTTCTCAACTAGATCCCAAACCTGTAGCCAAACTTATCCTAACCATAACCGACAAACACATGTTGTCATGTCTTTAAGTCAAGCTTAGACCTCTCATCCTTAGGAATGTGCACAAAAGCGGTGAAACCAAACACCCGTAGATGATCATACGAAACACCTTTTCCTAACCAAACCCTATTTGGTACATCAAATTGCAAAGGAGCACTAAGTGTGAGGTTAACAACATGAACAACTGTATGTAAAGCCTTACCACAATATGACTGTGGTAGCTTGGCGTGTGATAGTAAACATCTTATTCTCTCCACCAATGTTTTATTCATCCTCTCAACTAATCTATTCAACTAAGGAGTCTTCTTATGTCTAATACCCTGAGATCTACAATATTCATCAAATGAGTCAATGTACTCACCCGCATTTTCTATTCTGACACATTTCAGTTTTTGTCCTGCCTCTCTCTTAACCGAAGCCTAGAATTGCTTGAATACATCTAGAACTTGATTCTTGGACTTTAAAGCATAAGCCTAGATCTTCCTTGAATGATCATCAATAAACATCACAAAGTAACTAGCACTACCAAATGCCTGCTTCTTCATAGGACCACACAGACACCAATGCACCAACTCTAATACCTATGACGTCCTTAAAGGAGGGTGGCTTTTGATGGCGACTCTACTTTAAAAACAATGGGACAACACAACGGTTGTATTTTGAAAATCTCAAAACTTAATTAAAACATCTGTATGTTAGTTTTAAACGCACTTTTATATTCACATTAAAACTCTACTGCAACTTCTAGACTTTTAAGTCCACTCAGAGTAGTCTCAATGACAATACAAAAGGTTCATACATAAGGTCATTTACAAACCATAAGATAGTGAAGAGTTAATTTACAAAATTATAAAGCATATCACATAACCATGAGCCACTATACAACAAAAGTACAAAACAAAGGCTACCTGTGTGCCACAATACCTCGAAAATGTCGAAAGACTACACAAACTACTCAGAGCTTCAAGCTCACTAAATTAACCTGTATATGTGGGAAGTAGAGGGGGTGAGTACACTATATACTCAGTGAGTAGGAAAAAACATGGATGGTATAAATAACCTAAGGATGGTTTTATGCATCTAACATGAATATAATCACCTGTGAAGTGAGCATACGTGACATAGAAACACATAGGCCTAGTTAATGACTTATCCCATAGTAGTTAGGAAACACATAGGCCTAGTTAATGACTTATCCATACTAGTTAGGAAACACATAGGCCTAGTTAATGACTTATCCCATACTGGTTAGGAAACACATAGGCCTAGCCTATTAATCACTCATTCAGTGAACATAGGTTTTAGTTCTAGTATGCAAGAGAAGAAAAACATCACTTGTAAAATCAAATCCTGTCAGGAAGCCAAATCTCAGAATAGGCTAAAATAGTTATATGTGTCGCCACTAATACTCGACCAAACTAGTGTGCACATCTACCAATTCTTGGTGTTGCCTTGACTTTCATTTGTGGTGAGTCTATACTATGGTCGACAAAAGCATCATGAACCTAGGTGATAACCTTGTCGGTGACTAGACCTCTAGGTGTGCAATCACCCCAAGTCCCATAGAAAGGTGTCGATACAAGAATTCGACTTTTATTTATCAGCGTAGGGTATGGGGATCGTTTAATATGTTATGCCTATCACACGAGCGACCAATCATTAGCTCACTAATCATAAAAAAATCATATCCAAATATTTAGTACTAAAATCAAGTGAGGTACTATCCTTTATTTATCGGTCAAATAAAAAAAAATGGAAGCTTGCCATGACTCTAAGCCGAAAGAGAACAAATACACGCAGTATAGATGACTCGGTTATGTATAGTAAGTTCCAAAACATTATTTTATGCAGTAAAAGTCATCTTTTGCACTTCAAGTACAAAGTTGTTCAAAAATGTAGTTTCAGAAAATAAAACGTTGTCCTTTGCACTTTAAGTGTAGGTTTGTTGGAAACAATATCATTCCTCAAAATACATAATAAAAACATCAGCTTCACTCCAAGTGCAAAGAGTTATTCAAAACAATGTCGTTTATTAAATACATAAATATACTAGAATTTATTTAAGATTCAATTCTACTATACATTACCTAGGTTCAAAATTCACATACAAGTCATCGTGCATGTCTTGGGATGTCCTTACCCCATTTGAGAGATATTTTTTCCTAACTCACCTCAAAAGAAGGTGTACACTCCCTTGACTTCAACAATCCTCGGTACGAGCTCATTGATTCACAGCTCCCAAGCCTTTATACATACAATATGCAATGTATTTACGACTCAAACATGTATCTCATATTTATACACCATTGCATAAGTGTATAAAACACAATATCACTATTTTTAAGCTATAGGATTCAACCCTTAAGTTTTTCACCTGATTACTTCCCTTATTATTCGCATACGCTTTCTTTTGCATTTTCCAAGGCATTTAATGCCTTTGATCCAACACTTACACATTTCAAAGCATAATTAAACACATTTTTATCTAAGAACGTTAGGTCACTACTCATCAATCTAAGCCAAGTTCACTTAGGCATTTTATCAAACACCTAATGTGCATGACTTTCAAGTCATATTTTCAAGACTTTATCA
>JAOTJB010000208.1:22377079-22391006 GCA_027123815.1 Erythroxylum minutifolium
CATCTTGTTTATGTTTTTTATTATCCTTATACCATATCATGTATGGATTGGCATGATGATTTGGATTTGTTGCTTCCACTGGAAAAATGATTTCTTAAAAGTTTTGAAATCTACCGTTTCTCCAATGCTTTCATTTTCCGATCCAACAAAATTGGGATGTACATGTCATAAAGGTCACACATTATCAAAAGACAATGAGACTGATATGAGTGTGTAAGTCAAATAAGACTCAAAATCTCATCGAGTTTGTCTACCACTAGTAACTATTCTTCTAAAGATAATGCACATCAACCAATCATAAGAGCAAACATAAATGCCAAAGTTACTATGAAATTCTCTAGTTAGTTCATTCTCTGCTCATGATTAAATAATCCTAGAAGCAATATAAAACAACGAAATGTTTGTTTTGTTTTTCTATTCTTTCACTGATTTTGATTGAAAACTTAAAACAAGCAAGAAACAAACCAAAAAAGAACACACATGCATATAAAAAGAAATGGGAAAATGTAAAGATAAGAAATTTACTTACTTTAGGTTGCCTCCCAAGAAGCGCCTTTGTTTAGGGTCGCTAGCTTGACTCCATGTTTCCTCCTCACGTGACAAAATTGTGATCTTCAGGTGTCACATGCCGCTCCTCCATGTGAGGTTCTTTGGGATAGGGTCTTAGTTAATGGTCTGTCATATTCAGCATGTTCCATATCTGCTGACTTTCAATCTTGATTGAGTCCATACACTCTAGAAAGATCTCAAATGTAGTTCCTCTGAGCTAAAATTAATCTGCTATGTAAAGGTGAAAAGTTATTCTTAAAATTAATCATAAACTCATTACTTACCTCCTAGCTAAAAGATATTCCTTTTTCTACTTCGAGCTCCTCCCCTACTTCTTCTACACAAGCAATTTGTTAAGGGTTGACCTCAAATTTCTCAAGCTCCTCATTACTTTGTTAAGTTTCCGCACAAACATCCATTGGGTACACCTTAGATTGATACATCTACTCCTCTTTATTTTGTGGTTCTAGATGATTGATATCTCCCCATCCAGGCAATGCATCTTGCTGGAATTGCAGACCATCCTGTCAGATTTGCTGCACAGCTTGCTAAAATAATTATTGCATATTTTATTGGAATTGCTGCATATCCTATTGAATTTAAAGATTGTTAGTAGCCATAATATTAAGCATTTCTTCTAGAGATATACCTGAGTGTTACGGTCTAAACAAAGCAATATAAATTAAATTCTATCTAGACCAACTAGAGATAAGTGTACCTCGTCGACAAGTAATATAAAACAGTAAGAACCGGATATCGTACCCAAGGGATTCCAACACGTGAGACAATTAAATAAATGATACAAAATTAATTAGACGATCAAGAATTGATTGATTTAAAAATGAAATAAAATAAGAGAATTAAAGAAATATGCTTGATGCAGAATATAAACTAAATGTGACTAAACTTAATCAAATTAGAAAAATTGGCCAAGGTGTCAGATTTTAATTAGATTAGACACTAAAAATTGTAACAATGGATTGATCTAGGAATTACTTCATTTAAGCAAGTCGAACCCAATGTTCATAAGAATTCCCTTCTCTTCTAAATCCGAGTTACCCACTTGGAATAAAAGGCATTCAATACGAGAAGCCTAAAATTAAGTTCGTTAATCCTAAGAATCCTCATACAAGATCCTAAGGTTGGTCTACACTTTAGTCTCAAGTATGTTGCTTGATTAATTTTTTGACAAATTAAATCTATTGGTTATGGCATTCAATCATCAAAGGCCTTAATCTAGGTGATCAAGCTAAATTAGGACTAAAAATGCATTCAATCAAGCAAAAACCAATACCACAAAAATTATCCTAATCCAATGTCAATCCTAACCTTAACCAAAAACAAACTTACTCATACATATCCATAAATGCAGCACAAATCATAGTCATAGTATATAATTGCATTAAGTAAATCCACAAGAATTAAAATAAATAAGGGATAAAAATAAATTAAATCCCAGCAAAACCGTACCTGCTGGGATTGAAAAGCTTTGGCCAAGTCGTTGTCTTCTTTTAAGGCTTGCGTGAATGGAGACTACTTATGTTGTTAGAGGGCTGCGTTTAAACTACTTGTTGCATTGTTGCCAGTGGTTTGGCGTGTAGGGCTAGTACTGCGTGGTTAAGGTGGCTACATTGATGGAGTGTTGCTGCCACTGGTGACTGGACCTGCATTGGTGGGTGTTGTTGGTGTATGGCTTAGTTATGGCTATGCGGTTAGTGAAGAGGATGGATACTACTCTCTTCCTTTCTGTAGCTGATGTGACTAACTAAATAGGGGGTTTCCTTTCTGTAGCTGATGTGACTAACTAAATAGGGGGTTTTGTTCCACCCTCACTATTCATGCACAAACTCTTCTCTATCCTAATTTTTGACACAGCCCCACTCTCATCTCGTTTCACTGTCACTCTCCTTTCACGCTACTCCCTTTTTTCACGCAGCTCTACTCTATTTCTATTTTAACGCTACTCCCACTACTCACATAGCTCTCTTTTCACTGTTGCATCTATGCAGTCATCACATTTTTTCAACATAGCCGCTACTCCTCTTTGTTCTTTTTCCACTTTTATGCTCACTCCTTTCACACTATCTAGCCACCAATTGCTACTGCGATTTGTATTGATGATTTTTAATGAAGGTTTTTGGTCTTTTAGTCCCACCAAATACCCTTTATATGCACACTCACGTTGTCTCCTTTCTTTTACCACTGCCAACTGCTTTGTTATTTCTCTCCATTGAATCCCATCAGTTCATGCTTCGTTCCTCTCTAATTGTACCGCCCACTGCTTTTTTTATTTTTTATTTTTCACTAATGCCACTCATGCTCCTCTCCAGCCACTAGCCTATCTTCACTTCACTTTTACTGACACGCTATTCTCTTCTTTCACTCACGCACCCAACATTTTTTAATGTAACTCTAGCCTCTCTTCACACCTAACCCAGTAACGCTCTTTGTTTTTCATGCACACTTCTCATTCTTCTCTTGGTCAAAACGTTTACGTTTTTGGGTTGCCAAAACGTTAATGTTTTTCTTTTTATGTTGCTTCCTTTTAGAACTCTTAAGGTTCCAAATCTAAAGTGTGCCTAAAATTAAAACAAATAACTCTTAATCAGTGCAATTTAAATGTTAAATGGACAAGATTTTAGAAAATTATATATTAAAAATTAATATAAAATGCCCATTAACAATACCCCCACACTTGAATAGTTGTTTGTGCTTAAGCGATTTACTTGGATCACAACCAACATATTCTGTCATTTCATTTTCAATGAAAATAAAGTTGTTGCAATCCCTTAAACCTTGGCAAACTCAAGTATCAAGCTAATGCACATGTCATAATCTTTTCATCAATGGATAAAAACAAAATCAAAGGTAGATATTCTTGATCAAAAGCAAGCAGAAAATTAAAATAGGCCTTCCTCATGATATTCACTCATGTCACTCAAGTGTACAAGGGTTGTGTTTCGCGCAAAGCTTCCTCTAAGAAATTACACTACTATAGGCTTGCAAATTCACCCATTTTCCACTACATAGAGTACAAGCCATCATGAATCAAAAGGGCTTTCATTAAAGGTTGTAGTGGGGCTTAGGTTAAGGTATGGTAAAAAGGGCAAAGGCTACTTACAAGCATTCACAAAGCACTAAGTAACGTGGGATAATTAAAAAGAAATTTTGAGATGTGCAAACAGAAACATGGAACTACAACTACTCATCACTATTTAATGCTACTGTTTGATCTTTTTTTTCATAACACTAAATATAAAAGAAGATAGTAGTAGCACAAATCAATAACAACTGAGTAGATATACCTCTAAAATATCTCAAAATAGCATATAAAACAAAAGTCCCTAAATCAATTATATCACATACTTAGTACTTCATTCAACTTGTGAAAGGGTAAGGCTAAAAAGTTTTCAGGTTTCAATGCGGAGCGATTAATACAAAAGCAAATAAGGTTAAAGGCTCAAAGGTAGCAAGGGAAAAATGACTTGGTAGGCAATTTAAGCTAAATGTTAAAAACAAAGAAGGCCTTTATCATGTCCATAAGGCATGCAACTAGTAGTATTAAATAGGTTCAGAGCAAGTTCTGAAGGTAATCTACATAGAGAAGCATCACTTACAACAGAGAAAATAAATGACTATGAGATGTAGTCGTATAGCTCAATACCTCACACGTGTTTAAATGAAAATCCCTCAAAACTCTATATATTGCCTCATCACTCAAACATCAGTTATTGACTAAGTTTACGCAATCAACTACTTCAATCAATCCATATGGTTCACTATCCTCTCAAGCTGCCTAATCCAAATTCATGCATACAACTTAATTCTCCTTCCAACTACTTTGAAAGAATCATATGGTCAAATGGGACCCAAGTTAGCTACTGAAAGATTCGCAACCAATCAAGTGTGTATCTCTCAACATCAACGTCAATATCATAAACATTAGTATGCATATAATCTCAACCCCCCCCCTTAATATGAACATTGTCCCTAATGTTCAAATACTTAACAATTAAACACAAAGAAGGGAAAAGAGGGAAAAGAAACTTCCTTGAAAAAGAATCAGCCAAGAACTCTTCACCACCAATCATGCAAACCCTAAAGAAAACTCAAAACAACTCAAAGAAATGGATTAAACTAGAAAGAAATATAAAGGAAACAACAAGAAGAGAAAGGAAAACTACAGTCCTACTGAAAGGCATGCCCTGTGATCAAGAAGGCGAAGTGTCATAAAGAGACAATCGCTCCTCGGAATTATCCACAAACCTGGGCATATACAATTTAGCTCGTTCTCCATTTACCTTGAAGGGGTTTTCATTTTCTCATTTTACCTCAATGACCCCAAAAGGAAGGACTTGGATCACCTTGAATGGGCCATACCACCTTGACTTAAGCTTCCATGGAAAAAGACGAAGACGAGAGTTGTAGATCAATACTTGGTCGCCTACCTTAAAGTCTTGGTGGAGGATCTTCTTATCATGCCACTTCTTCACACACTCCTTATACAACTTCAAATTGTTATAAGCATCCAAACGAAACTTTTCAAGCTTATGAAGCTATATAAGTCTCTTAGCACCTGTAAAAGACAAATCAAAGTTAAGAAATTTTGTAGCCTAGTATACACGATGCTCTAACTCAACTGGAAGATGACAAGACTTGTCATACACTATCTTGAATGGTGACATGTCTATGGGTGTCTTAAATGTGGTCCTATATGCCCAAAGTGCATCATCTAGCTTTAAAGACTAGTCCTACCTAAAAGCATTAACATTTTTCTCTAGTATTTTCTTTAATTACCTGTTTGAGACTTCAACTTGCCCACTAGTTTGGGGGTTGTATAGAGTAGCAACCTTATGGGTCACCCCATACTTAGCTAACAATGAATCAAAAAGTTTGTTGCAAAAATTTGACCCCCCATCACTAATGATAACCCGAGGTGTGCCAAAATATGTAAAAATATTCTTCTTTAAAAACTTAACAACAACTCTAGCCTCATTTGTGGGCAATGCCTCTGCTTCTACGCACTTGCTAACATAATCAATGGCAACCAATATAAATTGACTAGAGAAAGACTTAGGAAATGTTCCTATGAAGTCTATGCCCCATACATTAAAAACCTCGCAAACAAGTATGTTAGTCAATGGCAAGTCATGTCTCTTACTAATGTTCCCATCCCTTTGACACCTATCACAAGATTTGACAAATGCAAATGCATCCCTAAATAAGGTGGGCCAATAGAAACCACACTTTAAAGCCTTATGAACTGTCCTAGATGTACTATAATGTCCCCTTGCCTCTCTAAAATGACAATGCTGTAATACTGAGGACATTTCCTCTTCAGGAATGCAAGGCCTAACAATACTATCTACACAAATCTTCTAAAGCAAAGGATCATCCCAAAGATAGGTAAGATAGTGTCTTACCTCAGATAAAAAATTTCTCTTTTGAGCATAAGAAAAATCTGGGGGATAGATATTACTAGCATAGTCTGCAAACCAAGGAGTGACTGTCATAACCATCAGTTGCTCATTAGGAAAAGTCTCATGAATGTCCTTCTTTGTTGCACTCTCTATGGTAGCTTCATCTAACTTTGACAAGTGATCAGTTACAAAATTCTCGGCTCCCTTCTTATCCCTCAACTCATTGTCAAACTCCTCTAAAGTAACACCCAACGAATTAGTCTTGGTTTAACGTCGAGTTTTGTCATCAAGTATTTCAAGGCTGCATGGTCAGTATACAAAATCACTTTAGACAAAACCTAATATGAGCGAAACTTGTCAAAAGTGAACACAACCGCCAACATCTCTTTTTGCTGTGGTGGTATAATGTCATTGTGCATTGTTCAGTGTCCTGATTGCATAAAAAATGGGATGAAAGGTCTTACCTCATCTTTAGCCTAAAATAGCACCTACTATATAATCACTTGCATCACACATTAATACAAAAGGAAGAGACCAGTCAGGAGATATAAGAATAGGCGTAGTCACAAGCATATCCTTTAACAATTGAGAAGATGCCAAACATTTATCGTTAAAAGCAAATACAACATCTTTTTCAAGCAACTTAGTAAAAGGTTTAGCAATCTTAGAAAAATCTTTAATGAACTTACAGTAAAAATAAGAATGACCTAAGAAACTTCTAATGGATCTAACATTGGTTGGTGGTGGAAGTTTCTTAATGACATTAATTTTTATTGGGTCTACCTCTATACCCTTGCTAGAAATATTATGACCTAAAACAATGCACTCCTGGACCATGAAATGACATTTTTCCCAATTAAGTACTAAGTGGGTCTCTTCACACCTAATCAAGACTTTCTCTAAGTTATTCAAGCTTGCATGAAATGAAGTACCAAACACAGAGAAGTCATCTATGAAAATTTCAATACAAGATTCAAGCTTGTAAAAAAAAATAGCCATCATGCATCTTTGAAATGTAGCTAGAGCATTACATAACCCAAATGATATACGTCTATATGCAAATGTACCATAAGGACTTGTAAAAGTTGTTTTCTCCTAATCTTCCGGGGCTACCAGAATCTACAAATATCCACTATACCCTTCTAAGGCATAATAAAAGTCATGTCCAGCTAATTTCTCAATCATCTGATCAATGAAAGATAAAGGAAAATGACCTGTCCTGACGAAATCATTCAACTTCCTATAATATATGCACATTCTCCATCCAGTTACCTTCCTAGTGGTTATTAACTCCTTTTTCTCGTTTTCAATCATAGTGGTGCCTCCTTTCTTTGGCACCACTTGCACAGGACTAACCCAACAAGAATCAGAAATGGGATAAATAATACCTGCATCTAAAAGCTTTTCTACCTCATCTTTCACTACCTCCTTCATGTGTGGGTTAAGTCTCCTCAGGGGCTACACCATCACCTTACTTCCATCCTACATGAAAATGCAGTGCGTGTAAAAGGAAGGTTTTATACCCTTAATATCAGTAATGGACCACCCAATAGCCTTCTTGTGGTCCTGCAGTACCCTCAACAGCTGCTCCTCTATGGCACCTGACAGACAAGAAGAAATGATAACTGGTAAGTGCTCAAGTGGGTTAAGATATACATACTTCAAATGATTCGGAAGAGACTTAAGGTCAAGAGAAGGAGGCTCTTCGATTGAAGGCTTTGAAAATAGCTTAGCTAGACGTTGTAGAGGCTCGTATGCTCTATAATGTGTCTAATATGCCTGCTCCAACTCAACTCCAATATCCTCCAACTATTCTTACAATTCTTCCCCTAACTCTTCAATCATTCCTTGTATTCTCCCTTTTAACAATTTTGCAAAACCAATAAAAGAATTATCAGCATCATAAGAATAAATATCAATAAAATGGTAAGAGTTAAGAGTAAAAGGATGCTTCATAGCATTGAACACATCAAACCTTAGTTCTTCATCTTGAAGTCTTAAGATGAGCTTTCCATGCTGCACATCAATGATGGTCCTTGCAGTGGGGAATGTCTCTATCTTCCTCCATATCAATGACTAAGAAATCTACTGGGAAGATGAACTTCTCAACTTTAACTAATACATCCTCAATGATTCCCCTCGGATAAGCAATGGACCTATCTGCCAATTGAAGTGAAATAGTAGTAGGTTTGGGCTCTGCCAATCCTAACTTCCTGAAAATAGAAAGAGGCATTAAGTTAATGCTCGCACCCAAATCCATTAAAGCCCTATCTATATGCAAATTACCAATAACACAAGGAATAGTAAAACTCCCTGGATCCTTAAGCTTCGGTAGCAACTTTTTTGACAATATTGCTGAACACTCCTCATTCAACTTCACCTTGGCATACTCCTCAAGCCTCCTCTTATTAGACAAGATTTCTTTTAAAAATTTAGCATAAGAAGGCCTCTGTGCTATAGCCTCAATAAAAGGAATATTTATATGCAACATTTTAAATATCTCAAGAAAATGACCAAACTGCTTATCTAATTACGTACCTTTCAACCTTTGAGGATAAAGGATTTGAGGTCTTACCGGATGTGTGATAGGGTTAGCAAATAACCTTGGATGATCCTCTCTTGTAGTTGGTGCTTCCTTGTCCTTCTTATTACCCTCCTAACTCTCTTCTTCTTCACTCCGTTCTACTTCTTTATCCTTCTGCTTCTCCTTTACTTCCTCAAGGTATCTACCACTCCTCAATAAGATTGCCTTTGCATGTCCTCTTGGGTTGGCCTCAGTAGTGCTAGTCAATGAACCCGAAGGTCTTTCCTTCAACAAACTTGCAATCTGGCTCATCTAATTCTCCAAGTTTCTGATAGACGATTCTTGATTTTGCATCCTAACCTCAGTGGCAGAGATGTACTTCGATAATAGCTCTTCGAGATTGGATTTCTCAGGTAGCACAGGATTTGGAGCCTTAAAACCTGGAGGTGGTTGTCTATGAATATTAGATGACTGCGGTTGCGCCATTTGATCATTCCGACAAGAGAAGTTTAGATGATTCCTCTACCCTGGGTTGTACGTGTTAGAATATGGTTCCTCTCTATGTCAGTTATAATTGCCCACATAATGGGCCTCTTCTGTCTCTTGAGCAAAAGGATTCCCAACTTGACACTCAGAAGATGCATGGGAATCTCCATGACAATGCTTGTATATAGCACAACTCCTCAATGAAGAACTAGCCCCTCCTCTCACACTATGCATCAGATTATCTAGGTTTTTTATCAAAACATCCATCTGAGCTATTAAAGCCACTGTATTGTTAACTACACGAGCACCTGTAGGTCGTCCAGGATGCCTTTCTGTATGATACTGAAAGCTACTAGTGGCCATCTCATCAATCAACCTATAGGCCTAATCTGGTGTCTTTCTCATTAAACTACCTCCTGCTGCAGCATTTATGGTACTCCTAATCGATGGGGTCATTCCTGTATAAAAAGTGTTAACCTGCTACCATGTGGAGAACCCATGACTAGGACATTGTGTCAACATATCTTGAAAATGCTCCCACACTTCCTATAGGTTTTCATTTTCATATTGGGCAAAGGAAGTGATTTTATTCTTCATCTTTGTAACCTTTGCAGGAGGAACAAATTTAGCCAAAAATAATTTCATCATCTCATCCCATATGGTAATCGATCCTAACTGCAAACTGGCTAACCATACTTTGGCCTTATCCCTTAAAGAAAATGGGAATAATCTTAATCTCACCGCATCTCCGACACTCCATTCTTCTTGAACATATCATAAATATCTAAAAAGGCCTCCAAATGGGTGTTCGGATCCTCTAAATTGAGATGCTCTCACTATAGATGTAATGGTGTGAGGAATCTCAAAATTTGTAGCTATGATCATCAGCCTTATAATAGGAGGCATGGGTCTATTGTTATGTCCCATAGTCAAATCCATCATAGTCAACTCCCTTCTCTCTTCAGGACGTGACATCAACCCCTCATCGTGTTGTTCCATTTATGTAAACTGCTCTTCTCTAATCCCTTCTTCTGCGTTATTATTTCGAGCCAATCAGATTTCCTTACGGAACCTACGAGCAGTTTTTTAATCTCAGTATCTAGTAACAAATTTTCAGGTTTTTTACTACGAGTGAGCATAAACAAAATGGAATAAATAAAAAGCAAATAATAACAAAGCTAAAAATGGAAAATAAAACACATCGAAGTAAAGTAATCAAGCAAACAACTAAAATACGCAACTAAATAACGAAGCAAGAATTAAATCTGAGACAATTAATACCTCTAATCTAATGACTCATAATAAAGAAAATCCCCAGCAATAGCACCAAAAACTTGTTACGGTCTAAATAAAACAATATAAATTAAATTCTATCTAGACCAACTAGAGGCAAGTGTACCTCGTCGACAAGTAATATAAAATGGTAAGAACCAGATATCATACCCAAGGGATTCCAACACGCAAGACAATTAAATTAAATGATATAAAATTACTCAGATGATCAAGAATTGATTGATTTGAAAATGAAATAAAATAAGCGAATTAAGGAAATATGCTTGATGAAAATATAAACTAAATGTGACTAAACTTAATTAAATGACAAATTTTGGCTAAGATGTCAGATTTCAATTGGATTGGACACTAAAAATTGTAACGGTGGATTGATCTAGGAATTAATTCACTTAAGCAAGTCGAACCTAATGTTCATAAGAATTCCCTTATCTTCTAAATCCAAGTTATCTACTTGGTTCACAGATAATTCGAAATAAAAGGCATTCAATACGAGAAGCCTAAAATTAAGTTCTTTATTCCTAGATATCCTCATACAAGATCCTAAGGTTGGTCTACCCTTTAGTCTCAAGTATGTTGCTTAATTAATTTTTCAACAAATTAAATCCCATTGGTTATGACATTCAATCATCTGAGGCCTTAATCTAGGTGATCAAGCTAAATTAGGATTAAAAAATGTATTCAATCAAGAAAAAACCAATACCACAAAAATTGTCCTAGTCCAATATTTATCCTAACCTTAACCAAAAACAAACTTACTCATACATATCCATCAATGCAACACAAATCATAGTTATAGTATATAATTGAATTAAGTAAATCCACAAGAATTAAAATAAATAAGACTAAAAATAAATTAAATCCTAGCAAAACCGTAGCTACTGGGATTGAAAAGCTTTGGCCAAGTCGCTGTCTTCTTTTGAGGCTTGCGTGAATGGAGACTACTTATGTTGTTGGAGGGTTACGTTTAAACTGCCTGTTGCGTTGTTGCCAGTGGTTTAGCATGTGGGGCTAGTACTATGTGGTTAATGTGGCTACGTTGATGGAGTGTTGATGCCACTAGTGACTGGAACTGAGTTGGTGGGTGTTGCTGGTGTGTGGCTTAGTTATGGCTATGCGGTTAGTAAAGAGGATGGAAACTGCTCTTTTCCTTTCTGTAGCTGATGTGACTATTTTTAGGGGGGGGTTGTTCCACCCTCACTGTTCACACACAAACTCTTCTCTTTTCTAATTTTAACATAGCCCCACTCTCATCTCTTTTCACTATCACTCTCCTTTCACGCTACTTACGCTACTCCCTTTTTTCACGCAGCTCCACTCTATTTCTATTTTAACGCTACTCCCACTACTCATGTAGCTCTCTTTTCACTGTTGCTTCTATGCGGTCTTCACGTTTCTTCAACACAGCCATTACTCCTCTTTGTTCTTTTTCCATTTTCACACTCACTTCTGTCACGCTGCCTAGCTGCCAATTGCTGCTTTGGTCTGTATTGCTGATTTTTAATGAAGGTTTTTAGTCTTTTGGTCCCACCGAACGTCCTTCATATGCACACTCATGTTGTCTCATCTCTTTTACCACTGCCAGCTGCTTTGTCATTTCTCTCGATTAAATCCCATCAGCTCACGCTTCGTTTCTTTCTAATTGTGCCGCCAGCTGCTTTTTTATTTTTTATTTTTCACTAACACTACTGACACTCCTCTCCAGCCGCCAGCCTTTCTTCACTTCACTTTCACTGACATGCTATTCTCTTCTTTCACTCAGGCACCCAGCATTTTTCAACATAATTCTAGCCTATCTTCACGCCTAACCCAGTAATGCTCTTTGTTTTACATGCACACTTCTCATTCTTCTCTTGGCCAAAACGTTTACGTTTTTAGGTGGCCAAAATGTTAACATTTTTCTTTTTATTCTTACTTCCTTTTAGAACTCTTAAGGTTCCAAATCTAATTTGTGCCCAAAATTAAACAAGTAACTCTTAATTAGTGCAATTTAAATGTTAAACGGACAAGAGTTTAGTAAATTATATATCAAAAATTAATATAAAATGTTGATTAATACTGAGTCGTGTTGGATCTCCGAATCTTGGTCACTAGACCATATAGGTTTTGAAAATTGCCCTCCATCCTACTAGAATTTTAGAGTATTCTGCTGCAATTGCAAAGTATTAGCGTTCAAAATATTAATCAACTCGTCCAGAGATGGACCGAAGTCACGAGAGGAATGGTCTGTATGAGAATTGTTGTGCATCCTGCAAATTATCATGGAAGTAATTTTAATGATTATCCAATCCATAACAAAAGTTAGGATGATCAGTCCAAACACTGTTATAGGATTGAGAATATAAGTTATAAAATAAATTACTTCCATCTATATCGAATTTTTTTAACATAAACACGAAACAGAATAAAGAAAGGATCATGAAATAACTGGAAAGAAACCGATTACGAACAAATATCAACAAAATGCCAATTAAGTAACAAACTAAAACTAAAACTAAAACACCGCACTCCCCGTCAATGACACCAAAATTAACATTCGCGTCGTAACATTAGTCAAAATAAAATAACTAAGCTACTACTGTAGCAATGGTGAGTCTAGGTCAATCCCACTGGGAGTGTTCGGTTAGCGTATGAAATGAATTTAATTGATGTTTGGGAAATGGGGGGTTTGGATCTAATAAGAAAATAAAATAAAATAAATCTAATGAAAAAAATTAAAGAAAATATGCGAAAAATGATAAAATTGGAGAATTCGGTAAGGATCCAGTTCTTTGGTTCAATCCCAGCCTACATCCTCATTAAGCATATTTTAACGATTTGTTGTTCTCAAACCTCTCATACCATTGTGGGTTAATAATTAACTAAGTTTTCCCTTAGGTTTTGTTTAATCAAGATACTATCGTTAATTAAACCTAACCATCGAATAACCTCAGATACAATCTCTAGATTTAATTAGGTAGTAGCATTACGAATTAGGAAAACTGATTAATCAAGGCAACAACCACATATAATGTGTCATTTAACCTAGGTCATGTTATCCCTAATGATTACGATTCATTAGTCGCTACACATGAATTTCAACATAACAATTACAGATTATATCGAAATTCTAGCAATAGGTATGTAATTAAATGATTCAATGAACACATTAAAATGATCTTTTCACAATCCCAATGGGTTCACATAGAAATAACATAACAATAACAAAAATCTGATTATCCATACACAAAACCCAATTCAATTAACATAGGATAACATAATTAATTTTGAATGAGAGAAAGAAATGACAAAAACAATACACTTAACTAGGGTTATCGGCATTGATATCACCTTCGAACCGGTGTCGGAAAAGCTAGCTCTCCATGAGTCTATCCCAATAAAAATGCTTCGGCCCCCCATAATAACCCCCAGCTGAAACCCCCTTGGTCTTCAATGCCGCACCTTCCTCTTCTCTATTTCTATCGGCCTCTTCTTTTATTCTCCTCACTACTGCCACTCTTTACTATTCATGATGTTAGGCCTTGAAAATTTTTTTAGTAAGCATGATTTGAATAAATTTTGTAGTATTGTTAGATACATTATTTTATTTGGAGGTAACTATTATATCAAGTTTAGGAGGATTTAATTCATGGATTGATGGAATTAAAGTGTGGATGTT
>JAOTJB010000208.1:22396099-22412797 GCA_027123815.1 Erythroxylum minutifolium
GTTGATTATTTCACAAACCACTCATCAAAATGATGTTACAGAAAGGAGAAGTAGAACAATTCTTAAAATGATTATATCTATAATCACTACATCAAAGTTGACATTTGGTTACCAAAAAAATCTTAGTTAAAAATGTAAAAAATGTTACCTATAGTTTTTACCTACGTTTTTATTTTGTTGCCCAAAATGTCGACAAATTCTTACAACTGAAAATTATAGGTGACGTTTTTGAAAATTCGTAGGCAAATATTTTTATCTACGTTTTATAAAATGTAGCCAAATGTTTTTAGTTACATTTTAACCAAATGTTATACAATTTTGGGATAAATAATTTGTTACATTTTTAATCAATATTATTGTATATAATATATTGATATATTTTTATTTTAAATTTATTATACAAAAAATTGTACAAAAATAATTGATAATTTGAAGCACTATATATGAAAGTAAATATCATTAAATTATACCAACAAAAAGAATATTCTCTGTATATAAGATTTTAATTACAACTTTAACAATTCTTATGGACAAAATAATAAATATAAAGATTAATTTACAAATTATAAATGTTGAGATTAAAAAAATTACAACATAACTGGAACCAATAGCTAGGTTTGTCCATGTCGATAAAGCTGTAATAACCTAAAAAGCATAGCTAAATATACTAAAAATATTGTGAGTATTGAAACATTAGGATTTAATTAAAGCAAACATCATATAACTTTATCATTCATGACATAATCACTTAGTAGTTTCATCGTCATTAATTCTATAATATGAGAAAATTAAATTTAAATTATAATACAAATAAGAATTGAAAGGAAAAAGTATAAGAGATGTAATTACTACCATTCGCTTTCATCTTCATTGCTATCATAATTTAGGCCAAGTAATCTTCTGAATAATTTATTATGTTTGGCTAATTTTGCTCGAGTTTGTTGTAATTCAACCTTAAAGCATCTTATTTTTCTCTTAAAGTTGTTAAATGATTGTCTTACTTGATAAGGTTGAAGCATTTGGCTTAGGGCCAAATCCAAGACATTTGACATAGCTAGAACATGTACTAAGTACAGTACTTCAAATGTCTTCTACATTGATTTCATTCCCCTCAGAAATTGATTTCTTTAACAACTCTTACATCTTATTCTAAAATTAAAAAAACAAAACCAATATTCATTCCAAATATTATTACTTCCTATTACATTAATAAATGAACTCAAATATTAAACAAAATTTATACTTGTATAGTTATTTTCTGCTTCTTTTAACATCCACCCTTTACTTCCTTATAATGAGTGACTTTGTATAGTGTGATCCTATCACATTCTTGTCTATGTAGTTCCTTGTCACTCTATTTTATGAAAGAAAAGTACAAGGCATAATAAATAATATAGTGTTTATTAATATAATTATAATTTGTAAACAAAGATCTTACATATTCATTTCAGATAACTACAAATGATTTAAACCCTTAATTGTGAGGTGTTTTCATTTTTGCTCTATTGACCTTTACCTTCTCATAATTTTCCTAAATAAAGAAAAAACATTAGGTAGTTGTTAAATCATCTAACAAGATTAATGGAACCAAATGTCAAGGGAAAGAAAACAAAATTGAAATTTCAGTTTAGCCCATTAATCTCACAAATTATTATGATTTTCTTGAGACATTCATTCGGGTACATGTCTCCATGCCTCCACATTAGAAGGAAAAATTTATAATACTAATGCAACTTAAAATGGTGATCCCTAGTCCTTTTTTTAATAATGAAATCAGGTAGTTTGAAACATCTAGGTTCTTGATATTGATAATATTGAATTTCAACTGTTAATAATAAGTGAAAGTGTAATTATTCTTAAAATAATTGAAATAATATTGCATATTGCTAAATATATTGAAAAATTACCTCAACTTTATCCAAAGCATTTTCAAGCAAGTTGTCTTCCTTCAAGTCCTTGACATGTTTACGATAAGGTAATTTTGTTCTTGCAAAGACAATTTTTTAGATTAGATCTTCACTATAGGACGACCTTGTTGAGTATCAATCAGTATTGACAACTTGCCATTCATCATAACATTCATTCGTTGCAATTCACAACCTCTAATTTTATCGCTCCATCTTTTTTTTAATAATAACATTATAAGCTGACAACAAATCAATAATGATAAGGAAATATTAAAGCATATAAATATATTTGTAGTTCAAGTCTATTTGTAAGTGTTAAAGATTAACAAACCCGCAGATCCCTCTATACTAGTTGATTCATTATTCTTTGAGGTAAAATGAAGTTGTTTATAACTAATTTCAATGGTGGCTAAGTTAGAATGTTGTTGTTAGCTAGGAATTGAATTGATGACTCCAACTGATTGATCTGGTTGAAGTTGCAAATCCCTCTGTTTTGTAATTTCCATAGCTACCACCTTTTTTTCATTTGTTTCTACCAGGTTCCATTATGTTAGATATCTATATAAAAACATAAATTTTAGTAAAATTACAATACGTTCAATCATCATTATCATTATACATTAAATCATTACCATTAATCACATCAACATAAGTCAATCATCAACAATATGAACATCTAGCTATACAATTAAAAGTAAATTACTAAATTCAATTTAAGTTCTAAATAACATAACAATAAATCTACTTAAGTTGACATACCAAGTTTGAATTCTACCAAAGAATGAAATTAAGCTTGCTATAAATAGGAAGCATGAAATCATCTTAAAAGCTACATATTTAAGTAATGAGATTTAAACATACCCCTTAATCCTGAGGCAAGAACTGTAAGATTTGATTTAATGTGTGCATTCACTGTTATGAGCTTCAGTACCTCCTCTTCGACTACATTTGTAAATAAGTATTGATATCATCATTCTTGACAAGCATATTAGAGAACTCTTTAGAAAGAATTAATTGAAAGCATAATTGTGAATCTATTAACAAGCATTTCACCCTTTTATACAATATAGTTTACATCTGGACTAAAGGGGACACTTTTAACTTTCCCTTCATTGTCACTGAATTCAAATTTTCCTCTTTAGCGATCATCCCATCCAATTAACAATATTAAAAAATAATATATAATCAATCATTCGATAATATCATAAAAGAAAACACATTCAATATTTGAATTTATTACTACCAATATTGAATCTTAATCTATAATGCTTGTGTTTTGTTCTACTTAGTGTTTTAAGCTTTTATAAAATAATTAACTAATTTAATCAAAAAGAGATATTGTTGATATTAATATAGGGCACGATGCAAAAAAAAAAAAGAGATAGAGAATCTTAGAATCATAAAAGTGTTGTAAAACCCCAAACCATTGAATAATAATTGTTATGTTCGGTTAATAGTATTTTTTTGCTTGAATAATGATTGTGGGGACCAAATTTTGAGAAAGAATTGAAAATGCCCAGAATAGGTATTAGAGTCTAATAATACTAAAACGGATCGAAAATAATTCCGTTCGGATGGATTTTAGGAATTTCTAAAGTTTAGGACTTAAAATGCCCATTTTGGAAAATAATGGACACATACACTTTTTAAACCCATTCAAATTTTTTTAAGCATTCAATCAGTACGTATTAACCCAAATTAGAGTATTTCATGGTCAATTTGATGGGAAAATGATTTCGGAAAATTTTTAAGATTTAATTCTGTTAGTTGATGAATTAAACTCATTAAGTGCCATTTGGTCTTTTTTTCACATAATGTATGGGCAATATGGTATTTTTACAAGAAGTTAGTGGATTGATGAGTCATAAAAGAGGACTAATTAGAGAGTACCATGTGTAATGTACTAAAGGAGTAGAAAAATCTAAAAAACAAAACAACTTGCTTCATTCTTTCACCACCATCGTGAGAGACCAAAAATTAAAAGAGAAATGAGAGAAGCAAGGGTGACTCATGAACAAGAAGAAGGAGAAGAAGGAAGCTTTCATTTTTTATATGTTTTGAGTTAGATTTGAAAAAATATTAATTGATCGAGTAAAGATTTAAGAAAAAGTAGTAAGTTTTTCTGGCTTTAATTTCTAGTTTTGTGGATTTTGCATGGAATGGTTTTGGTGTAAGATCAATGGTGATTTTGACAAGTAATAAAGTAGATAATAATTTTGTAAGCATTTAAGGGTTGAAATTAAGAAAGTAAACTAAATAATCAAGCTTAAGAGAATCTACCATGGCTAGGGTTTATGTGTGATATGATTCAAAAGTCTATTTTAGTTTAAGATGATAAGAGAGAAAGCCACGTTTAGTGAAATTTTATTTTAGGTTCTCGGCTTACTTGAACCGGTCCCATTATTTTGGCCATAACTTAGCCTACAGACATCCAAATTGGGTGCTTTCAATTGGAAATGAAACCTAAGACATAGTACTAAAAATCTATGGGAGACACCTTGACCTAATTCTAGCTCAATGGTATTAAAATTGGAGATTGAAAATGGTAACCTGATACTGCCCCTGTGTTGAGGCAGCTTGTAATATTTGGTACATGTTTCATCATTTAGAATTGACACCCATAGTTGAATAGACTCTTTCAGAACCTCGAAGTAAATTTGGGATCCCTGTCCAATACAGTGGACATCGGAATCCCATACAGTCTAACTACCTCATCTACATACCTCTGAGCCAATTGGTCTAATAAGTTATTCTCTCTCACTGGTAAGAAATGGTTCGACTTAGTCAATCGGTCCACCACAACCCGTATAGCGTCGTGTTTCCCTGGAGTCTTTGGCAATCACATTATGAAATCTGTGGTAATTCATTACCATTTCCACTCTAGAATAGGTAACGAATGAAGCTTCCCAATCGGAGTTTGATGTTTAGCTTTAATCTGCTGACATGTTAAGCACTTAGCTACATAGTCAGCTACTTGCTTCTTTATCCTTGGCTACTAGAAATGTTGTGTCAATGTATTATACATCTTGGTGGCACCAAGATGCATAACATAAGTCGTTGCATGCACCTCCTTTAGAATTTCTCTCCTCAGATTATCAATGTTAGGCATATATAACCTTTGTTTTAACCATAATGTTTCATCCCTCAACTCAAACTTAGAGTCCGGATTCATTTTCAACTTCTCTATAAGCTTTACCATTTCAAGATCTTTATTCTGTACCTTTCTAATTCTTTCATGCAACATCGGCCTCAATCTCAGTGTAACAATCAATGCTTCATTTTGTTCTAGATTTAGCTCTATATTCAAAGCTCTCAATTGAATCAAGCTCGGTAAGCTCGATAACTAAATCTGAGCTACACTGCTATTTGACTCCCTACTCAATGCATCTACCACTTTTTTCGGATGATACTCTATCATACAATCATAGTCCTTTGGTAACTCTATCCATCTCCTCTATATCATGTTCAATTCTTTTTGACTCAACAGATATCTCAAACTCTTATGATCAGTGTATATTTGGAATGTCTCTCCATATATATAGTGTCTTTATATCTTTAGAGCAAAAACTACTGTTGCAAGCTCTAAATCATGTACTGGATAGTTTATCTCGTGAGACCTTAATTGTCTCGATGCATAGGCCATTATCTTGCCATACTGCATCAACACACATCCCAATCCTTGATGTGAAGCATCGTTGTATACTACATAGACACCAGATTTTGATGGAATAGTCAACAATGACGCTATAGTCAACTGATGTTTCAATTCCTCAAAGTTTCTTTGACAATCATCATTCCATCTGAAAATCACATTCCTCCTCAGAAGTTTAGTCAGAGAGGCTAAGATCAATAAGAACCTCTTGACAAACCTCCAGTAATATCTGGCTAATCCTAAGAAACTCTAGATTTCTGATACATTCTTCAGAGCCTCCCATTTCATTACTACCTCTATCTTCTTTGGATTCACTTAAATACCTTGCCCATTTACTATGTGACCTAGAAACATTACTTGGCTTAGAAAAAACTCACATTTACTGAATTTGGAATATAGCTATTTCTCCCTCATAATCTGTAAGATTACTCTTAAGTGCTCAGCATGCTTTTCTTTGCTCTTTGAGTACACTAAGATGTCACCAATAAACACAATTACAAAATGATCCAGGTAGGGCTGAAACATATTATTCATCAATGCCATAAATGCAATTAGGGCATTAGTCAACCAAAACGGCATTACTAAGAACTCATAATGCGTATACTAGCTTTCTGAATGCACTCTTCAGTACATCAGCCTCTGCCATCTTCAACTGATAGTACCTGGACCTCAAGTCTAACTTAGTGAACACTTGAGCTCCTTACAAATGATCAAGCAAATCTTTGATTCTAGGCAACGGGTACTTGTTCTTCACTATTACCTGATTTAGTTGCCTATAATCAAAGCATTGCCTCAACGTTCCATCCTTCTTCTTCACAAATAAGACTGGAGCTACCTAGGGTGAAACACTGGGTCTAATGAAACCCTTTTCCAACAACTCCTGTAACTGAGCTTTCAACTCCTTTAGTTCCACAAGTGTCATCCTATATGGAGGAATGGTTATAGGAGCGGCACCTAGAACTAGATCGATCGTGAATTCTGCTTCCCAATCTGGAGGTAAGCTAGATAGCTCAACGAGAAACACATCGAGAAATTCCCTGACCACAGGAACGTCCTACACATTTTGTTAAGTTCGAGTAACAATGATGTGGGCCAAATAAGCCTCACATCTCCCTTGCATTAACCTTAAGGCACTCATAAATGAGATTAGCCTGGCTAGCACTACCTCATTAATACCTATGAATACTGCTCTCGGCTAATTAGGAGATTCTAATATTACTTCCTTTGCATAGTAATTCATGATGGCCCTGTGAGCAATGAGTCAATCCATGCCTAGAATAACATCTATTTCCTTTAACTGTAACATAATTGTTGATGGTAAAACCTATCTACTTGTTTTACGCTCAAAAACTACAAGTGAATGGGTCTTGACTTGTAGCTTAAAAGAGCGGATATCGATCCCATAGGGGATTGATGATTAGACACCACTTAATTTAGATAAAACTTTGTTGAAGAAATGGAATTGTTAAAAGTAAATAATCTGGAAAATTAAATCAAATTAAAAGACTAACTCAAAACAATAGACAACATCAACGTACACAAAAATCAGACTTTAAGAATTTAAAGACTAGAGATTACTATTTTTCCTATTTTGTCTCCCTCCTATTTTATTGATTGAATTGTGTCTCACTCTAGATTTTTGAATGTAATAACTACCCTCTCTGAAGGTTTAATTAATTGTCCCTCATCGAATTTAAGGGAATCAATTGGATGATCTCTCAACCTACCTAATGACTCAACCTATTCAACTAGTTATTAAGCTATTTTATGGGTGATCAACTGACTAGTCGAGATCTCTCTTCTAACTATTCAACTAAAGTAATAATTATAAATCTATAGGTCACCAACTCTCGTTATATAATCCTACAAAAATTTATCTTACTCACTCTCTCGATTTATTGCAAGATAACAATTTAAATCAACAATTATCAAAGAAAACTTCATTCAATTCAACAAAATAGGAGTTTTGACAAAATAATTCAAAAGCAATCCCTAAAACTAAATCAGCCTATCATGGTCTCCATAAAATCGTCAACATTCAAATAAACCATTTTACAAAGAATAAAAGAAGTAAAATTGACAGAAAATTGAATAACAAGACTGCTTCTCTTCTTTGCCAAAACCTGGAAATTTTGATATTAATGTGCTATTTTGCCCAATCTCGATGATGATCTTTGATTTCAATCCTTCCCCAAGGCTCCAAACATATGTTCTTCAGTCCAAAGATGGTCTTTCTACATAAGGGTTTCATCCTCTTCAAGATGGAGGCTTAATGATGCTTTTATAGTCTAAAAAACCTAAATTTGATGAAGCCCTGTATAATCCTTCATATTGTAATTCCCACAATTGTGCGAATTTGCATGATTCCCACAATCGTGGGAATTAGCCAAAGATGCATACTTCATTTCTTCTCCTCTTTGGTCTCCATTTCAATCCTCAAGTTACTCCATCTTCCTTCCTACACAAAATAGTCAATTCTTACCCTAAATTGACATCAAACATAAAAGAACAATAATGGAAATCAAACTAAACAAAAACATGCGAAATGAATCCTAAACTGCAACAATAATCAACAATTATACAAGAAAACATATGCTAATTACGTAGAAAAACATAGGCTAATGCGCACTTATCGACATCCCAACATTTGAATCTTTGCTTTTCCTCAAGCAAAATGAATATAACCATACAATTATGTCATTTCATCTTCACAAAGATCAAAGCAACAATCCCTTAAAATTAAACCAACTTAAATATCAAGTTAATAGACATATCATAACTACTTTTTCATTGGTATACATAAGCATACTCAACAATTGACACCATCACTCAAAGATAACTAAAGATGAAAAATGAATTTTCCTCACGATTTTCACTCATTTCTCTCAAGTGTTTGATGGATAGTGTTTCGCTCAAACTTCCTATAAGAAACTACACTGCTATAGGCTTGCTAATACACCAATTCTCCTCTACAATGATTGCATGCATAAATAGATCAAAAGAACTTGTTTAGGGTTGTAATGTGCTAAGGGTTAAGGTGAGTAAAGAGGGAAAAAGGGTTAAACATAAGCATTCGTAAAGTAAAACGCGGATAAAATGAGATAACAAAACATAACTCCAAGATATACAAATATAACTAATATTCTGCACTTATTGATGCTACTCACTTGTTCTTCCTTTTTCTTTTCTTTTCTTTCCTTTTTTCATTCTTTTTTTCCTAAATACGTGGAAGAACTATGAATCAAAATAGCAATATATATACTGTAATCCATAGGTAGAAATATACTTAACTCATCTCGGTAAAATTTTCACAACGATCTCAACTAATGTATTACTTAATACTCTACTAAGCTTGTGAATGGGTAGGTTAATTGGGTTTAAGATTTTAAAATTTTGGTTATTTTCAGGAAACAAAAGGTTAAGGCTCAATGAGGGTAATAACGGATAATACAAAGGGTAAGTCATTTAAGCCAAGGGATAACACAAAAAGGGCTTAAATCATCTCTATTAAACATGTATCCAGTAGGCTCAAACCGATTCAAAGCAAGTTCTGAAGGTAATAACCTAAGGAAGTATCACTCAACAAATAAATAGAATGACTATAGATGGAGTCATATGGCACAATCCTTACATCGGCTCAAATGAAAACTCATTATGCATCTCTACACTACCTCATTGCTTAAATGTCAATTTGTGACTAAGCTTATGTAACCAACTACTTTTCATCACTCTATATGGTTCACTTTATATTCAAGTAGCCTAATCCAAGTTCAAGCATGCATTCAATGTAATTCCAACTAGCATGACCGAATCTCATGACAATATCTGTCAGAATGATTCAAAGGCAATTTTATTGCCGACATAAAGCACATGATAGGCCTAAACATGCATCATATTTAACAAAATGCCAACAATGCAATTGAGAAGGTCAATGCCACCTCCCCACACTTAAAGTTCACATTGTTCTCAATGTGAAAAGTCAACCACCAAAAAAGGAAAAATAACCTCAAACCAAACAAAAGAAATTGAAGCAAACAACTGACATCAAATCAAACAAAAAATGGTAGCAAACCAAACAAAAGAAAATGACATGAAACCAAACAAAAAATGAAATTAAAACAAACAAAAGAAATAACAAATTTTAAAAGTAAAAGGGTAAGAAAAGCTTATTGAGATGATGGTGGCGATAGTGTTGGTGAAGGAGCATCAAAATTATTCCTCCAATAGAAATTGAGGAACCTCTTCTTCAAACTGCGTTGCTCCTTGTGAACTTGCCGCATTTGGGTCTCGAGCTCATTGAGTTAGGATGTCATTTGCTGTTGGTTGGAGGCCATCTAGTCGAGAATTTTTAAAATCAGTCGACCTTCGCTGCTTCCTCTACTAGCTCCGGGACTGCTCGGGATATGGAGGGTCAGGAAGCAGCTGTACTGGTGCCCTTCTTGTTCTTTACTGCAGTACGTGTACGTGGAACTCTAAAATCTTAGACGTCTCAAATATGATATGTCAAACATATCTTGTGGCATTGTTCGCACCTCTCCCATATCAAGGTTATAAAATCAGGCTAAAGTAGTAAGAAAATGAGACATTCCAAAATATGAACTCTTTTTATTTACCATACTCACTATTGATCGAAAATTTCTAAAAGGTGTGTTAATTTTAATTTTTTGATCCATACATCGCAAAAAGAAAAGTTCTTTAGCCAAGCATTTATTGTTTTCAGTTTTGTTAAACATAGCTAAACACATAAATTTGTGTAAAAATAAATGCTCGACACTAAGGATGAAAAAATTTGGTGCATTCCAAGAGTCAGAGTTTTCTTCCCCAGTCAGAGTTTTCCAATAATCATCCTAATAAAAATCATCATGATCATCTAAAACATTAGTATTTGGCAAATCAAAAAGACCACGTATGATAGTACAATCTAATTTGTAAATAGGACCGAATAGCCTAAACTAGAAAGTGTTCATTTTAGTATTATATCGGACTGTGGTGAAAAACTCTATGGTCATCATAGGGATACGTCATAAAAAACCTATTCCAACCTATGTTTGTTGCTAGTTGCTCTATTTTCTACCTCACTCCTATGGTTTCTAACAATTCAAAATCAAAATACCTAGAAGTGACTAGTTCTTTATCCCTAAGGTCATAGAAACACGTACCTTCTTCCTCCAAGTAAATTGGAAATGGAGAATGTTAAGCTGCCGCTAAATCGCCCTTACCTTCACCGAAGACTTCACAGTGCAATTCATCAGTCGGTTCAGTCAATTTCTAAACCATCATCTTCCTTAGTTCCATTGTAAGAAGAAAATCTACAAAAATAAGTGAAAGATGAGTGAAATAAAGTTTTAGAGAAAGAGAGCAAAATTTTTCACAAATCCTTGTGTTTTTTAATGATTAATGCATGAAAAGATGAAAAGATTGTAAGATTAATGAAAAGAGATGAAGAAAATAACAAGAATTAGAGGAAAATGAAGAGTTTAAAGAGTGTGGGGGAGAATTTCGTGGGTTAGATAGAGAGGGAGTGAACTTTTGAAGAATGGGTGAAAGAAGAAAAAGGGAGGCAAAGTTAAATTTCCCTTCGGATGGAATTCCCATGATCGCTGGAATTCCCACAATTCCCAGGATTGTGGGAATCAATGTAATTCCCATAATCGATTCTCACGACTCCAAACCTTCTTCCAAGCTTAATATTAGTTCTCCATGATCCCACATCCTACAAAAACATCAAATTATTATTATCATCAAGAATTTTGAAAAGAAAAAAGTTGAAAGTCAAACAAAAACCAAATTAAACTTTAATCAAACTCAATTCAAACACAATCCTAAATGAATACATCAAACAAACAACTAAAGAAAGACAACCAAAAAAAACTAAACATGCTAAGTTAAGGTCATTAACTTGACCATTCCTTATATATTCATGAAAGACCGGAAGATAGGAAAGAGATAACTTCCCTTTCTTGTGGATATGTCCCTTCATATTATAGCTTGCAGTGATGCCTATTGACCTTGAATGTTTTCCCCTTGTCATTTTCTAGCTCCAAAGCTCCATATGGAAACACTTGAAGAATTTTGAAAGGCCCACTCCATCTTGACTTGATCTTTCTCAGAAATAGTCGAAGTCTTGAATTAAACAAAAGTACCAAGTCTCCACCCTTGAATTCCTTTTTTTTGATGTGGCCATCATGCCACTTCTTAGCCCTTTCTTTATATAGCTTGGCATTTTTATCGACATCATACCGTAACCTATCCAACTCGTCGAGGTGTAACAATCGCTTTTCTCCTGCCAGCTTCTAATCCATGTTCAATTTCTTGATTGCCCAATACGCTCTATGCTCCAACTCCAATGGTAAATGGCACACCTTGTCATAAACAAGTCTATATGTTGTTGTGCCTATGAGGGTTTTGAAAGCTGTTCGATCAGCCCATAGTGCGTCATCTAGCTTTTATGCCCGATCTTTCCTTGAAATTACCACTGTCTTTTCCAAAATCTTTTTCAACCCTCTATTCACTGCCTTCAGTTACCCACTAGTTTAGGGGTGGTACGAGGTAGCCACTTTATGATGAACATTATATCTTCTCAAAAAGTTCTCAAATAGTTTGTTGGAAAAATGACTCCCCCCATTGCTTATGATTGCTCTAGGCACCCCAAATCTAGCAAAAATCTTCTTAATAAACTTTTGAACTACCTTGCCATCATTGGTTAGGGTGGCGACTGCTTCAACCCATTTAGAAACATATTCAACTCTAACCAAAATAAAGGTGTTACCTTCGGAGGATGGGAATGATCCCATGAAGTCCAAACCCCATACATCAAATATCTCCACCTCCATTATGTTCGAACGCAGCATTTTATCTCTCTTTGATATGTTGCCCACTCTTTGACATCTATCACACTTGAGCACAAAATCTAAAGCATCCTTAAATAAAGTCGGCCAATAGAATCCACACTCCAAGATTTGTGCGGCGGTCTGGTTAGCTCTATAATGCCCTCCATACATTGAGCTATGACATTATGTTAAGATTTCAGACATTTCATCTTCAAGGGCACACTTGCAAATTAAATTGTCAGCAGAAATCTTATAAAGTACATATTCATCCCAAATATAACGAGAGCATTGAAATAGAAAACACTTACTTTGTTGATATGATAGATCGGGAAGGAAGAATACCACCTGAAAGGTAATTTGCAATATCTGCAAACCAAGGAAGGAAAGGGTTATCTACCATCATTAAGGTCTTGTCAGGAAAACTTTTCGCAATTTCCTCTTCCACTTTATGATGTCCTCCTTCAAGTCTTGATAAATGGTCCGCTACGACATTTTTTGCTCCCTTCTTATCTTTAATTTCAATGTTAAACTCTTGGAGAAGAAGTACCCACCGAAAGAGCCTAGCCTTGGCGTCCTTTTTAACAAATAGGTAACGAAATGTTGCGTGATATATGAAAACAATATCTTGTGAGCCTAAAAGATAAGAGTGAAATTTTTCACAAGTAAATGTCACTGCAAGCAATTCCTTCTCAGTAGTTATGTAATTCAACTGTGCTCCTATCAACGTCTTACTTGCGTAATAGATAGTATGCAATCTCTTCTCCTTCTGCTATCCAAGTACACACCTGACATTATGGTGGCTTGCATCACATATAATCTCAAAAGGAAGAGACCAATCCAGCGATGTCAAAATTGGTTCTGTTATGCGTGCCTTCTTCAACCTGTTGAAAGAATTTAAACAGTCAACATCAAAAACAAAAGGTACATCTTTAACCAATAGAAGAGTTAAGGGTATAGCAATAAGGGAAAAATCTTTAATGAATCGTCTGTAGAACCCTATATGATCAAGGAAAGCTCGAATACCCTTGATGTTGGTAGGAGGTGGTAACTTTTCAATTACTTATGTCCTAGTGCGATCTACTTCAATCTCCTTGTATGAAATCTTATAGCCTAATACAATTCCCTCTTAGACCATGAAATGACATTTCTCCCAATTTAAAACTAAATGAGACTCCTCACATCTTTTTGTTTAAGTTAAGCAAACAATGATCAAAACAATCTCCAAAGATAGAAAAATCATCCTCCATAAAGTTTTCATTCATGCTTGCAAATATGGCCATCACGCACCTTTGAAATGTAGTAGGTGCATTACATAAACCAAAAGGCATCCTTTGGTACGCAAAAGTTTCTTACAGACATATGAAAGTGGTCTTCTCTTGATCTTCCAGGTATATAAATATTTGATTGTACTCTGAATATCCATCAAGAAAGTAATAAAAAGAATGACCAGCCACTCCCTCAATCATTTGGTCCACAAAAGGTAAAGGAAAATGATCCTTTTGGTGGCCAAATTTAGCTTCCTATAGTCAATACACACTCGCTAACCTGTGACAGTCCTAGTGGAAATCTTTTCCCCATTTTCATTTTCTATCATCGTCATGTCACCCTACTTCGACACACACTGTAGTGGGCTCACCCACTCACTATCCAAAATGGGGTAAATAATCCCTACATCCAGAAGCTTCACCACCTCCTTCATAACTTCTTGCATATTTGGATTTAACCTTCTCTGTCTTTCTCTTAAGGTTCTACATCCCTCTTTTAGGTTAATCCTATGCATCGCCACATTGAGGCTAATCCCCTAATATCATAAATTTGCCACCCTACAGCTCTTATCCTTTTCCTAATAATCTCCACCACTTTCTCTTCTTGCTCACAATTTAATTCATTGGAGATAATGATAGGTAAAGTGTGGTTCTTCCCTAAAAATGTATATCTCAAATAGGAAGGTAAAAGTTTAAGCTCTAAAATCAGAGATTTAACAGTAGAAGGTGGTATAACTGCACTAATTCTCTCTAATCTTTCTAACTCAACTTCCTCACATAAATCCTCTCCTTCACACTTTCATCTTTGTGTACTTTATTCACTTCATCGACTCCTTCTTTAATCTCCTTCACGCACTCATTTATGACATCAATTTTCACACACACATTACCATCCATCAGTTTCTTTGAAGATTTTTTCATATTAAACTCAATGTGTCCATCACCAATTCTTAACATAAGAATCCCTTCAAGCACATCAACTAATGCCCTACCAGTATTCATAAAGGGCCTATCCAAAATCAATGGACAATTCTTATCAGCTTCAAAATCTAACACAACAAAATCAACAGGAATTATAAATTTGTCCATGTTTACCAATACGTCTTCTGCAACTCCAAATGGCCTTTTTATTGATTGATACGCAAATTGAATCAACAAGGATGTTGATTTGACCTCTCTTAGTCCTAATTTCTTGAAAATAGACAAAGACATCAAATTGATACTTGCACCTAAATCACATAAACATTTAGAAAATTCAAAATCACCAACAACACATGGAATAGTGAAACTTCCTGGATCTTGCTATTTCGAAGGCAATTGGTTTGAGATGACGGAACTGCAGTTTTTCATCAATGTTACCACCTGGTTGTCTTCCCAAGTACATTTATGTGTAAGTATATCCTTCAAATTTTTCACATACTTAGGCATGCACTCCAAAGCTTCCACCAATGACAAATTAATCTATAGCTTCTTTAGTTTCTCTAAAAATTTAAAAAACTAAGTGTCCACCTGAAGTTGTTTTACTCTCTGTGGATATAGGAGTTTGGGCTTGTACAGTGGTGGTGGTACATACAGCCTTCCTTCTTCCTTTTCTTCTTCTATCTCCTTACCTTTCTCTTTTTCTTAGCTGTCCCTTTTCACACTTGGCTCTTCCATATGCTTGCCACTTCGAAGTGTAATAGCTTTGAGTTGCTCCTTTGGAATGACCTTAGTATTGCTTGATAAGATATCTGCACTTTGAGAAAATAAAGCATTAGTAAGTTGACTTACCTGAACTCCAAGTTATGGTTCGACAAGGCACATTTCTTCACGATCTGGTCAAATTTTGCTTCCATCCTATTTTGACTCTCCTCCTAGCTTGCAAAGATCCTCTTTTGATTATCTTCTTGAGCTGCCAATTTGGAATCAAACAACACTATAAACTTGTAAAACTTACTCTCCATTGCTCTAATTCGATCTTGTTAAAATCCCCGAGGTCCTTGTGGTCTCGCTTGGCCACCTGCATTGTTATTACTCCAAGGAAAATTTGGATGGTTTTTCCATCCCAAATTATAAGTATTAGAGTACGGGTTGTTACCTCACTACGACTGGCCCATGTAACTTACTTTTTCAATACCAACAGTTCCCAATAGGAAACACTCCACTGAGTCATGGTTGTTCTACCCGTATAGCTCACATTGAACTTGCATCACCTTCACTATAGAGGAGGATGCTCCTTGCATGTTGTTCACCTGTTTCGTAAGAGTTATGATCTGAGCCTGTAAAGCAATAACAAGTCAATGGGTATTATACCTTTTTGTTCTTTCTGCCTTTGTCTGCTCCTCTCACTTGACCACATGCAGTTGTTGCTTGCCAGCTCTTCTAAGAAATCGTAAGCTACTTTCACAGTCTTCCCCATTAATGAACCTCCAGTTGTTGCATCAATGGTTCCTCTAATGCTCGGATTCTCTCCATTATAAAATGTCTGAAGTAGGAACTCTCTCGGAAGGTTGTAATGGGGACAGCTTCTCTACAATTCTTTAATTCTCTCCCAAGATTCATAAAGAGATTCCTCATTGTTCTGTTAGAAATCTATAATCTCCTTGATAATCCTAGTTGTCTTCGTCAATGGGAAATACTTGGCGAGGAATGCTTGGGCAAGTTGCTCCCAAGTCGTAATCTGGTCAAATTCAATAAGTTGTACCATGTGTTGAAACATCAACAGTCTCAACTTAACTGCATCATTGGATGTTCTGTTGAAATGGAAAGTGTCACAGATCTCTAAAAAATTTGCAATGTGGGCGTTAAGATCCTCATTAGATAACCTATAGAACTGCACACTATTTTGTAGAATGTTGAGGAACGTCAGATTTATTTCGAAATTATTCGCTTGAACCATTGGTCTCGCCTGTAACATCCCGTCCCCATATTAAGGGTTAGGACCTAAAATTTCAATGCATGTAAGCTTAAAGAGAGGTTAAGGAAATGCATTTTTCTTGCTCATGCATAATGTTAGCATATATGCACATGAATATTGAATCTTTGCACAAAAATAAGTGTACATG